>BGZK01002449.1:0-56564 GCA_005406025.1 Eumeta japonica | reverse complement strand
TACTGAGATATGAAAATTCAAGAATTTAATTTTACTATTACGACTGATTAATGAATTTTAAATTCGCATATTAGCAATCAATTTCTTGCTTCCGCAATTTTACTCAAGTAGTTCTGCAGTAGTACTGATATCCATTAGCCATTGGACATATGGTATAGCATGTTTGCTGTGAGCATCAATCAAATCAATCATTTTTGCCATTTTCACAAAAGTTTCAAATACACAAAAAAAATTCCAATGTAATTAAAATGATAAAATATTGTTTAAAAATCATGTTATATTTCTCCTTGCTTTGAATACATAAAATTAGGCTTTATATTAAATAGTACTATCCCCCTCTGACCTTGCATAAATTGGAAAATGTGGGCGTGTTAACTTTTTCTATTCGTAAGAAGCAAAAATGCGTTATATGAAACATTTGAAAGAAAAATTAAAAAACTTAGTTCCATCGTTCTCCATTTGGAATAAATAAAATAGACGTGGGAAAATTTTTTTGTAATAGTAGCCTAAGCAAACATTTGTAAGAAACAATTTTTTTTTACACCAGAGTCGAAATTGGGAAACCCCCTCTCATCCCCTCCTCCTGGTAATAACAGTTTTGTGCTACTGGAAATAGTTGGGTGTAAGAGCAGACAGTGTATATATCCAATAACGATAGAATTTTCTTTAATCGATCCAGTGCCGTCAGAAATTCCATTCGATGCAAGCAAATACTCAACGACATCTTTTCTTTTTATGATATTTCGGTATGTTCTGATTTAATTTTTCTTTGCAGTAACACAAAACATTAAATATATTTCGAACATGTTCGTTCATGCATAAATACATTTGAGACAACAATAAAATTAAAAAATTATATTTTATTAAATGTACTTAAGCGAACGAAATAGTGAAATTGACAGTAAATAAAAGCCAAATTCCATTAAAAATTTAAATTGTTCAATAGTCAAAATAAATTCAGGCAAGGGCGGTGGCTCGCTCCATAATAGGTTCCGCACTTACGTACGTACAGTGGCTATATAGAAGATTTACATTGTAGTTTATAGTACTTGTTGTTGTGCCGTCCTGCAACAACAATATCCTGTGTAAATATCAGCTCTCCATCTTTACGGTTTCAAGGTTACAACTAGTTCCTAATTTTTTTTAATATGGGGTCCCACTGTAGTTTCATCGTGATTGTTGTTTTAGGTATTGAGAACATTTCATCTCCTAGCTCTTATAGTTCAAAAATTACGGCTACTTTTATTTAAAATGGGCGCACCCTTTTATTTTATTTTGTTTGTTTTTGCAGCAATATCTTATAAACATTTTACCTTTGCTTTTACTGTTTCGGAGAATGAACCTGTAAGAACGGACGGTGTAGTTTTCGTAATAGGGTACCGTTTGACTTTTCAGTGCGGAACCCTAAAAAACATGGAACCGTAAGGTTTTTACGTTAAATTAAGTAAGTTTCTCATAAACAGTTACTTTGTGGCTTAAATACAAAAAATAAATTTGGTATGAAACTGTTATAAAATTAATTTTATTTTTCCGACAAGAAATAAAGTCATTTGAGAAGTTCAACTTTTCCGTCTGAAAATATTTTATCTAAATTAACAATTGTGAGCATCGTTTTCACTATAATTATGCCCTCTGTGATTTGGAAAGCGAACAAATACATCATCCGTATTTATACAAAATTAGCAGAAATGGTCCATTGTGCTCCGCAAAAAATTTGGAAAATATTATGTTCGATAAACTTAACACGTAAACAAGGAACTCCTATGTATTTTATGAATAAAGAAGCAAAAAGATTTAAAAAGAATTATTTTCTGATAGAAAGAATAAAACTATTCAAACGATTTTAATTTTTTTTTTACTGAAAAATAAAATTTCTATTTTAACAGTTTCATCGTAATTTTTATTTTTTCAATGAAAAATAGCCTTTAACAGTAAAATTGCGATTGTTTTCTAAAGATCACTAAAAGTTCTTAATGAGCTCATCATTACGTACTTATGACACTAGAGGATTTAACAAGGTACATTTGTTTTGGATTTCAAAAATAACTGTAATTTACGGTAACTGAAAAGAATATTGTCTTAAGATTATGTATTCAAGTTAAATAGTTGAGTATCATATGGAATAAAAGCATTTTTGAAGACGTTAAAACCCTTCTTTTCTCGATGTTTTTATCTCGTTATTTATCTGTGTGTAAAAAACCGGCATTACTATTAGCTTGTTTTTTTCACTCAGCTCATTCTTTATGATGCAACTACGTATTTTTGTTAAAAAAAAATTTATTGATCAGCATTTAGATCATATGCAAAGAAAATGTTTTCCACAATGTAAAGGAAATAATTAAAACATGAAAGAGGGTTACATTCGGCCAAATCGTGTATATTCATTTCTTTGAGCTTTTTTTATTTAACCAAAACTTTTTATTTAAAGCGAAGATACAAAAATGAACTGATTTGAAAAATCAATCTTTTAACTAAAGCCACAATTTTGTCTACTGGGCTTTATCAGATTGATCTTCTATTATATAATTTTCGGTTGCCATTCTGTTATTAAATTCTAAATTAACAGCTGTTATCCTCTTCTGTTTGTAAAATAATATTATTTTTTCATTAATTTATTTTAATTGTTCGAACTTCTCATTTTAATTTATAATTATTTAAATTTTTTAATCGGGCTCAAGCTGAGTTTTTCCTTCAATTAAGAAGGATTTTGTGATAAATTATGGCGATTGATACTTTCTTAAAGAAGCCAAGAAAGTAAATTTAAAGACTTACTACAGGTGTACAACCTGGCTGTTTCATATCTGTTATGATATCATCAGCACCTTTGCTTTGAACTCCGGCTTCATCTAAGCATGTACCTCTTGCATTGCTGCTTAAACAACTGAACTACCAGAGCTTTGATTTGCTTTCTGTCTATATTTAATTTTGTATCAATTACTTCCAATTTTATCAATTTGTTGTACTTGTTACTTATTTATTAAAGTGGAACAAGCACTTGAAATCTCAAGATTTATTTTTAATTTATGTATTTTATTGGTTTTGTATTAAAAATTCTTCTTGACAGCTCAAGTTCTTTTTTATTTTAATCAATATTTTTATTTAACCATTAATAACGATGTCCATTCATTAATTTATCATTATTTAATAACAAGTTTCCATTCCGCTTTAAGTTTTAATTCTTCATAAATATTTGTTTAGCTCTTTATTGATTTGTTGACACACTATTAACGGACTATGCGTTGTAATTTAATATTTAAAGTAAACAATAATCTTGGCTTTTCCATTCAGTAAAACAAAACATAAGTCAACAAAAATTATTGTTTATGGATAAGTGTGTCTTTATAGCAAATAAATTTGTTATATAATTATGATTATCATGATTATCATCTTGTAAATAAAGTCGTTTCTACACAACAGAGACATCTTGTACACAATTCTTATTAAAGCTCAAACAAACTTTGTCCAACATGTGGTTGTCATTTTTTACAAGATATTGCAGCTCGAAAAAATATTAAAGCTTATCATTATTTAAATACAAAAATTAATTTCGCTTTAGCTTGTCACTGTAACGATAAGCTACCAGCAGTTGCTGGCATCAAGCCCACGTTGGTTTTTTACATAAAAAAATATTTATTTTTTTTAATATAATATTTATTTTCTTGGGAAAACTTTGAAAGATTTATGTGTGTTTTTGGTTAAGGTCACGATGATTTTATCAGTAAAATAACAGTTAGAATAGTCCAATCGAAATAAAGAATTGAAGAAATGTTTTTGAATTTGTTATCTGAATTAATTCAACAATTATTATTAAGCATGACAACTAAACGCCTTTGAATGCGATAACAATATGTTTTTAAATGTGAAATTGTCAAAAAGAAAAACGTAAAGAAAAGTCATAACTTGTTGCGACCCCAAAAGCTGTTTAGCTTCCAAGCGGCTTATTTTTTATGAGTTTTTTTTCAAAAAGAAAGTGACATGAAGAATGTTGTGTGTTGTTGCTTTGATAG
The DNA here is from genome assembly GCA_005406025.1 of Eumeta japonica. NCBI lineage: Eukaryota > Metazoa > Arthropoda > Insecta > Lepidoptera > Psychidae > Eumeta > Eumeta japonica. The sequence goes on along the minus strand of BGZK01002449.1, from coordinate 52,557 downwards.
ATAATAGAAAATATTCCTTATCTCATTGTGTTTCTCAAAAGTATGTTTACAGTTTAACCTTCTTTTCTTTCAATTGGTTTTAAATAAAAAATTGATAATTATTTGAAAAGAAAGCGTGGTGGAATATCAACATCTAAATTTGTTATCGAAAACGAATTTAAGTTTAGGTCACTCGCATTTGAAATTAGCACATTACATTCGCTGAACGTGTGCGGTTAAATATTTTGTATTGATACAAATTCATTACGTTATTTTGAAGGAAATCACATATTCTGCAATTCGTTTCTGTAACATCACCGAAAACATGAAACACAAAATTCCGTCGTTACTCGATTAGTGAGAATAACAACGTTTCTGAAATACCATCGAGAACAGTCAGCACTTATTACGTCTTTAAAGATTCATATGAGCAGCTGTCAAAAGTGAAAAAAAAAATAAAAAGAGCTTAAGAAAAAAGTAGAGAAAAGTTGTATAATTAATTAATATATCATCATCTCCGGTTTGAATTAATTTTTTGTCTAGAATGGTAGGTATGTCATTAGCACCATCTTCATTTGAAAGACTGGCTAACGAACAAATAAGTGGAAGGAAGAAGTTAAAAAAAAGTGTACAAAGAGTGTCGTTTAAAGAAGGATAAGTTAAAATTAAATAAATAGTGAAACAATTTTCAATTAATTGTTAATTAACGTGCCGTTACAAAATTATATTTATTTATAGCAGTCATACCCAAAAGAATCGGATATGAGATTGTTTTGTTCGCTGGGTATGAACCAACACAGCAAGAAATAAGGGGACGAATATTCTCAACAGTTCATAAGCAATATACATAAATGGTAAGTGATTGCAATGAGAAGGCGAGCAATTCTAGATAACTTACGAACGGTAGTTGCAATTCACAATTTGAACTGTCGTCGGAAAGCTTTATATTATAATCTTTACTCAGTAGTATTATCATATGGGTGTAAAGACCTCCAAATCTCCTTTACTTCATATTTGCTGTAGCTATTAACACACGAGTGCACAGTCGCGACATTCGACATGTAATCCTCGATCAGTTGCGGGATGCAAAATATATCTCTACCATTGATCTCAAAAACGATTATTTACAGATCGAGTTGTCCAAGGGGTCCCACCAATTGCCGTTTTTAAGGTCAAACATTTTGCACGACGCAGTTACAAAAACGCTTTTACTCATCAATTTCCAATGAATTACTTCAAAGTAGCGATTTTGACAGATATTTCTCACTTGCCACAATTACAGAAACTAAATTGGCAGAAGTGCCATTTATTCTTTGTTTGCCAAAGTTAACATTACGGTAATAATGACAAGTCGGCGCAAATTAATCAAAATCGCACAACTAAGTAGAAGTAAATGAAATCATTATTTACTTTTATTCATCTGAATCCAAATGAAAACTATGGCGGAAATATGAAACTTTTTTATTTGTGTAAATGCTATAAGCATTGCAAACAAATGTAAAATAATAGCAAAGTAGAAAATATAGGTGGTATGCCTTAACATGTCCCACCATCCCATCCACGGACATAAACTGTTAGTAAAAAAACTTTGCTAAAGTATCCTTTACTTTTGCATTTTTTGGGTCTTTGCCAAAAGCATATAGATTAAAAATAGAACAATACCTATTTTTGAAATACCTTTTTAAGGCTATCAAAAATGTATTAATCCAAATCGCAAATATACTAATTTCTAATTATTTTCACTGCTGTAGTATTTAGAACTAACAAACACGATTGGTTGGAATTACTGGAAAATAGACAATATATATTGAATATGCCATAGTTCTTTTTACAGGTGGCATCGCCGAACCCAATTTGCCATCTCTACTGATTTACAATAAATTTATAACTGTTGATTCAAAAGTTTATAATAAAATATTTATAGAAATACATAAATTAAAATAATTTTCTTTGCAAACATTTAAAATATTTTGTAATTTATGTATTCGCAGTAGTCGGTGAAGTAAAGACAACAACTGTGATCCTTTAATCATTTTTCTACACAACAGGCATTAATTGCTGACCATTTACAATCATCACATCGCACACGCACAATGGGAAAGATAAACAACACACAATATAATGATGATGATAATGCTGATTTTAAACAAGATTATTTTGTATAGTCATTGCAAAAGAGAAACAAAAAACAGAAACTACTGAATTGAGTGCTCATGCGAATGTACATTTGTACATATGGATGTATGTATGTGCATATGCAAATGTTAAGTTGGCATTAATGCAACATCAAAAATATTTATTTCAAAATGAAACATATCCATGTATGCATATGCATATGCACAATGCAACTGCGTATGAAAAGTATAAAATAATTTTAATATAGCCGCTTTAACAGCTTTTAAATATTTTGTCGCCATTTGTCTGCTGCAGTATAAAACTCACTAAGTTTCCGTTCTGGGCAGGCAAAAATGTTAAATAAACCTTTGTAATTTAAAGTAGTATTAACATATATACCTACATAAATGCACACACAGATATGTAACCATGCAACAAATGGTTGAACATCAACAGTCATTCAAGTAAGAAAATTGTGTAGAGTGGGAAACACTGTGGACAAGTGACATGCGATCCATTTAAATTAGTTGCCAACAATGTGTTAAAGTATGTTTAGGCTGGCAAATGCGCAAAATAGAAACACGTACATAACAAGAAACAAACAACAACAACAAAAAATATATGCGAAAACACATTTTCAGACATGTTAAAACATGTAAGCGCCGCCACTTTATTGTTTAGCGTCGCAAGTTTGAGGAACATTTATGGCAACAAGTAAAAAGGATTCTCATGTAGTTGGTATTACATCATTTCTTTTCTTCCTTTATTATTTATTTATTTTTTCTTTGTTTTCTATAATTCTATATTGCAAGCTTAAGCTGTCTCGATTTGATTTCAGTTGTTTTTTTATTGGCGTCTTCTACTCTGGGGAACTTTCTATTTTAAATGATTCCTATAATGTCTTTAGGTGGTCCCAGTTGTGGCCTTTAGAACCCTTGTAACAGCCAACACAGTTTTTCTTTTTAAGAATTTCTGTTTTTGCATAATAAGCTAATCATTACAAGAGTTTATAGTCACATGTTCGTTACAAGCGGGTATTAAATTATTTTTACTCTCATTTCAGTATTGTTTTTACTACCCGGTACTTTTAGTGTTTAATCCTTAATGCGCTAATTTCGATAATTAAATATTATGCAAAAAATAAGTGGAGAAATAGATTAACTAAATTATAATAGACACTACACTGAAAGGAATGCAGAATATGAATTTGATTTACGTCAGGTACTAGCGTTTTATGTGACGATAGAAAGCCCACCCTGGCTGGCGTACCGTTTCTCAATTTGTTTCTCAAAACTCTCCTGGCGTAGAAATAGACTTATTGTTAAAGAGTTTGGCTAGCTCCGTTCTGCTATACGAGCATTCCAAAGAGACAGTATCTCCAATCAGTGGCCCGAAGCTGACAAGCAAACACTCTAGCATTCGGCATCCGGTAATCGCGCAGGGCAGTCTGCTGATAGGCAACAGCACCTGAAGCTCGTTTGCAAACTGCAAACACATATATACCAGTATTCTTATGTGCGATCAGGGCCTACAAACCACTTTATCGCAGCGCTGATGCAGCCCAATAGGCACCACACAACCGCTGTTGGCAGAGTTTATTCCCATGGTACCGATTTAGGCCTCTATTATAGCTTGCAGAACTATTCCACAGAAAAACACGTGTATGCTCCCAAAGTTTTGATTGCTGGATCAACCGTAGCCCTCCCAACCTCTATACCCTTAAAGCAGAACGTCAGGTTGTTACAACTCACCAGAAAGTATCCCTTGGGGATCAAATAACACTACTTTATTTAATCTTTTCATTGAGTAAGGTTCAACTTTAGTCCTGACAAAAATAATCTAAGATCACAATTTCAAAAATTTTTAACATTATATTTAAAAATATTAACACAAGAAAAATAATCACCATTAAAATATTATGCAGTTAAAAATTTACTTGTCCAGCGCACGGGGTTCACTAACGAGAATGCTTATTCATGCAATCTTGAGGAGAAAAGTACAAAGATAAAATATAGAAATAAAGAAAGTACAAGGAGGCACGAGATGCTGCATAGCATTCCCTATGCTTTGTTAGGTTATGTGAAAAATTAAAATTTTCCGGGAATTTGCTGGATTTTATCTTCTATTAAAACCAAGGGATGTGTAACAAAAATTTCTTCTTGTTTTCGTAATATTTTATTTTTATTGAAGGATATATAATAAAGCACGTGTATGTACATGTATTCAAAACGTGCATTGAAAGCAAAAAATAATAATAATTCAATAATTTATGATCATTTAAATTGGAAATAAATATCATCTACAAAATACAGTTCTAATTTAGACAGTAAGAAAGTTTTGTATTACTAAAGCATTTAGTAATTTGCTTGACACCAATTTCGAACTTTGTTGCAAAGTTCCCAGCAACGAAGAAAACGTTCACTTTTTATTGAAGTTGGCTTAACAGAGTGTTGCTCAAATTAAATTACCTAAGTTCTTGTACGAGTATAGCTTGCCTCATGCAAAGAAAAGAATTTTTTATTTTACCTTGGCGTTTTTAGATTATTCATTGCATTATCTATAGCATTTTGTCGTTTCATTTGAAACATTAAACGACTTGTGTTTCGGATATCACTGTCGCTAATGGGTATATCTGAAATAGAATGGCCAAACAGGCGTTTATTCAGCATATAATTTAAACGAAGTATTTATAAACTTCTGAATTAGAATCGGGAGTTTTGAAATAATTTATTAGCCCTAATATTTTATTACTACGTTTTTGGCTACCTTTTCTAATTACTTCAGCTATTTTTAAAAAATGATGTTTTTATTGACAAAGCTGATCGAAAATTGTATTCAAAATGACATCAGCTACTAAGAGATTGGTATCTCGGCGACTTAGTGCTCAATGGCATCTTTACAGAATTTACTATGACCATTAACGTAGCCAGAACGGAGAAATGCTAATCATCGCATAAATGTGGTAATTAAAAGTCTATTAACGTCTTCTTTATAGCATTTTCCGTATTCAAAAATTAGTACAAGCAGCGTTTTTTAAAAACAGAAATTCTAGTAAAACAAAATTTAGTTTCAACGAAATTAAAAATGAAATGGTGGGAAAACAAAATATTGAATAATAAATAAAATTTTTCCGTTTTCAAAAAATTTTCCGGGAAATCCCGTCGAAAATTTTGAGGAATTTTAGGACTCAAACCCTAGCTCTGATATACAGGCATGCTATAAAGTATAAATCCAGCTTTTTTTTCTGCAACTGAAATAAAGATTAGTTCTCCTGCACTTATTCGTTGACGGAATTTTTACACATGGTTTATTATCGTATATTAATTTGAAATACTGCTGCTATTAATTCAATGACACAAGGTAACATTATTTTTTGTTTTCACTTAAACAACCTAACAAATCTTTATAGTTAAATATTTTAAAGTGCAGTATTATTTCAAAGGTTAATACCTCGGTAACAGCCGTAAATATGCTTAAAAACATTATTGGGTATCCTTCTAACCACAAGCATTAAAACATCAGTTACTTCCTGAGAAATGTTTAAGAAATTTGTACTGAAACTGAATATTTATGTGTTGAACGGAGCTAACAGTCCTAATTCGTGTATGATAGGAAGCGACAAATGATCTAGCACGATGTTCCTTTTCCAATCAACTTTCCTTACATAACTTTGCTTAGAAGCAAAAATCTCCAAAGTGCGTCATTATATAAGAAAATTGTGAGTTTAAAATATTTTTAATACTCGAGGTCCCACTACTACGCCCGTGTTATACTACCAACATGTAGCTCTTACAAAATTGATTCTGGTAATCAATGCTATCAAACATTTTCATTCCTTTGTCGGGCTCAAGTGCATTAATGAATTATCGTTGGTGACTCATAAATGTTAAAGAACTCAAAAAGTAAACTTTCGACTAAACTGGAAACAGCCAGCCATTTCATCTAATCCACTACGATGATTAATAGCAATCCAGTCTCTGGTACGAACTATGCACCTCACGTGGCGGCATTTTACACCATTTAGTCACGAGCTCATTTTATACTCTCTCTCCATATTTACATTTTGTTAATCACTAGAGATTCTTTTAGTTTTTTGTAGTCGTTGCTTCTTTAAACGCATTTAATGTTAAAAGCAAGAAAGTTTAAGGACAATATTCTCTCAAGTGTGAACATGAATGCTTACATAAATCCTCCTTTTTCTGTTTGTCACAGATATAATAGTCTTATTTTTAAGAACCACAGTTGTGGAATACCAGTATGTTTAAACAACTATTTGTTACATTATTATTGTCATTTTAATGTACATACATATGTATGTATGCAGCAGTTTTGCTTTTATTGTCCTACTCAAATGTGAATATGAGTATGTATTAAAAAGCTTTTAGTTTCAATGCAAATTAATTTCAATCAGATTAAATCTGTGTAAACGAGTTGTCAAATGAAATCATCATATAAAATTACCAAAAGGGATAATAATACCAAATCACACATACAAGCTCTGGAAGAACTAATGACAGTTCAACGAGTGATCAAGTATGCACTCATATGAAGTAGTGGAGCTCGCTATTACCAATTGGTGGGAGAGACTGGTGTATTTTTGTTGATTGTGGTAAAATTGCTTTGGACAGTTTGCATGTACGGTGGTAATTATTAATACAGCATTAAATTATACAACGAAATATATATATACAAATATAGATTAAATTAATCAACAAAGAATATGTATGTATATTACACTGGTTCCTGGGAAATAACTCGAAATTTAAAGGTTTTCAGTATAAAAAATTTATAATTTGTTACTCTGCTCGTGTAATATTCCCCATCCCATTTTCCAGTAATTCTAATCAAGTGTCTAACGGGCGCTGACAATAAACGAATTTTGACAAAGTAATTTTAATACTGGCATTTCTATTTGCCACATGACAAATAGCGTTTTAAGTTTTGCCGCATACAAAAAGAAATTAACTACAACTTTGATGTTTGATAACTTATTAACTTTGCTCAATCAATTATCACAGATATTTAAGAAAGTGTGGATGTATTTAGCCAGACTTAGAGACAGACTATTTCTATAAAGGATCAGTTAAAGCAGAGCACCTGCTGTTTATCAAACCTTTGAAGACATACAATGGCCAAGTTTTTCTTTTATTGGTTTTGTTCCAGCCTTAACGCCACATTTAAATGTAGACATTGTAATTGAACGTGCTGCGATTGCTGCATTTATAAATTTAAAATAATTCTTAATGCTGAAACTCACCACAACTTAAAGAAAACAACGAAAGGTATTAAAAATAGTAATTGTTAGAGCGACTCTGCCTTCGTTTTCTATTTTGTTTTTTTCTTTGCTATTTTATTTGTTCTTAATACAACCCTATGATCTGCTTTTAAATTGTTACTCTAACCTAGACTTAAACCATTAGCACGTTACCGGATTTCTCATCACGATTAGACATTAAAACACTTTTGCCGCATACAGAATATCCGCACGAAAATAGCACTATGACTACAATTACTATCACAATGCTTGCTTTTTGTTTCTTTTTTCGAGCGAGGGTTTTAATATTGCTATTATCATTTATTTTTACTATTTTTCATAACGATAGCAGCTTGTATAATATTTCTCTTTAGTTGATTTTATTCTGTTTTCTTCCAGCATTTGTCTAGTTAAAACGTGCCTTAACATGGTGGAAACATCATTAATTTATAAGGAACAACTAATAACAAGATTTATCACTTTAGTGCTCTTTTTTTGCTCCCGCTCTGATCGCTTTTTTCATGCTTTTTTTTTTAAATAAAAAGTGTAGTTTAGTCTGTGTACTAGATCACTAAAAACCCTTTTATACGGAAACACATGTATATGTACGTCCTCTTTATGGACTAAACTTATGGCAAAGGCGAAAGATAAATTGTTTAAATAAAAATTATGGTAATTTCGATTAACTGTTGACGATAATGAAGATCATAAATCAATGATCTTAATTTTTAATGTAATGCTAAATATAAAGAAACAAAAGTCCATTATGTGTAACATGTATTGGCGGAAGTGCAGAGTGAAAACAAAATTTGCATAGGTTGTAATTTAGCAGCTACCAAAAATTTAAATTGAAAATATACTTTAGAAATTTAAGCGGGCATAGTGTTAAGTTAAAAGTAAAACAAATTAACTACAAATATTGTTTCAAGTCATTTGAAGTCTAATGAAAGGACTAATTTCTTATTTGTATTTAATAAAACCAAGTTAGAACATTATAATCAACCATCTCGAATCTTTGATACCCTCCAACTATATAGGCGTCAAAAATAAAAGAAAATTGTGATATGTCTCTCTGCATTGAAAATGCTCTAGTTCGCTACAGGTTAGATTTCTTGATTGAGTAAACGGTTTTCGCTACATCTCGGCTATATTAGTATGTTCACCGAATTCAAAAATGTTATGGCCAGATGTTATTTCTTTACTTACTTTTTCCCCGAAAAATATTCTAGTTCGCCCAATTTCCTGAGAAACCAGTTTTTATGTAGACCGATGACAATAAATTTTTTTTACTTTCGGCTGTGAATGCTAGCTACTGAAATTCATTCAACATAGTAATGTCTGAAACGGTACTACCAAAGTTACAAAAACTTTTAAAATATATGATGTTTGTAGAAGATTATTTTAGTTCTTCTTGGAGAAACTTTCAACCTTTGATCCGATTTCGACCATTCACGAACATAGCCTGAGTTATCTTTTGGATTTATCTGCACTAAATTTTAAGAGTCAAGCTCTTTCCTTTGGACTGTAGCATGTTTTCCACTGATCACGAATATACACATATTCTTAATTGGGGTCTGAGAATGAGAAACAGAATAAACCCTGCATTTTTAGTTGAGGTGTAAAGAAATAAATGGTGAACGGTACACATTTTTTTCTTTCAGAAGAAGGAGTTGCCATCATCATATGAGAGCACCACTATTTATCAAATTATCGGTTGTCACGGCTAAAAATGTGCAAAATCATACAAAATCTAATTTTTTCTTTATTTATTTATTTATTTTTTTTTTTTTTGATAATGACATATCAACCTTATTTGCATAACTATTCCCCCATATTCCAATTAAATACAACAAATATGTATAAAAAAGTCGATGACGATGACGACAACTGGCGTAAGGGGAATTGTGTTTCATTCATGCATTCATTTATCTAACATTTGGGTTTATTGTTTTAGTGACAATTATTTTGCCAACATTATCAGATTTTAAATTTAGTCCTGCTTTTACATTTTGCATTTTCTTCTACTTTTGTATAGTTAATGTTTTACATATCTAGAGCTGTGTATACGACTAAACTGTCATCATTGACCGCTTAAACTGGCATCTTAAAACATAAAACAACAAGATTAAATGTCCAATGCATCAGGTACGTAGAGTTTTTGCTAATTTGTCCCGAACATCGTCATCGGAAGTAAATTATAAATAAAAACCAAGTTACAAGTTACTAAAAAGGTTTGATAACTGATTCCCACATTCTCAAGACTTAAGCATTGATGTATCGACAGACCCATGTACATAAAGCCCCATGTAAATATGTATGTATTGACAACTGTACAACTAATGCAGAATTGTGCTTATGATTATTATAATTTAGCATAAATAATACCTTTGTATTAATTAAATAATTTCCGTACTTTTCTGAGCCTGAGTCTAATCGCAATATGTGGATACATTTATGTTACATTTACGGTCGGCTAAATGGTACTTTAGTTGCGCATAAGATTACACGATGTCCTGCACAGAACTGCGTAATTGCTCATAACTTTGCTCGTAAGCGTGCGTGATCGTGGCTCAAAAGAAAACTTTATGCATTAACGTGAAAAGTCAAACTGTAATATTAAATCATGCTCACCCACTTACATTTGTTTTCATAAAATGTTATATGATCACCCGTGACATTTTCGCCAATATCTGACATCCCTGTTTTCTTCTATCAGCCGCTTATACGAAATAAATCAAAATAAGTTTAAACAATGTAGCCTCTTTATTCCAAAGCTTTGATTTGACTTTAATTAAAACATTTTAATTTTTTTATCTCTTATATGAAGAAAAAAGAAATGTAACACATAATACCATAGAACGAGAATTCACTGTCATATTTGGAAGCATTAAATTTTTTTATACATACATACAAACTTTGTATCAGCTCTATTTACGTAAGTAAAATTAACTTTACTTTTTCTGTTTTATCACAAGGAAGCAAAATCACTTTTCTAACAGTTCATAAATTGCCTTATAAAGAGTTTTAAAGATCCTCCTTCCCACCACCACTCATAGAATTCTTTTGAGTGTAGACTCTTTGTGCCAGCCTGTCAGATACATAAATACATATTATTTTAGTTGGTTTAATGAATATCTCGTTTGAATGCATGTATACAAATATACATACATACATACACATATATTTACCAATACTTGCATTGTAATTATACTGTTAGATACGCATGTCAATTTCGCACTCGATGTGAGATTATGATTGCTGCGGCTGCGGCCGCCTTCAAATATAAAGACATTTAAGCGCAAGTCGTAGGTAAAATCGCAATTCCAGTTAATAATCGCAATCAAGTAATGTGATGTCTTAACTAAAATACTCCCACTTTTCATTTTTCTCTAAAAGCTGACTTTGTTTATACGGTTTTCGTTATTCTATTTTGTTCGCTTTGCTGTAGATAGACTAGATTCTAAGAGTTGATAACTAAAAGTCAAGTCAATGTATTAATGACTATGCCAAGCATACATACACACATAAATGGCAGAGATAGTGATGTGATGATGATCATCATTGCATAATGATCATATGAAGATGCAAGAAAATTGTATGTGTACTCTGGAGCATCCAACATCTTTTGACAAGATGTTTAGATAAAATTTTGTTTTCTACTTTTTTGTGCAAAATATTTCTTGAGTATTTAGTAAAAGTTCTTCATACACCGTAAAACCGCTACACTTTGCTTTGCGTTTTATTATGAATCCACAGAAAAGACAGCACTCACGTGTACAAACATGCAAGTATTCACTCACTGTACTTTCCTGTTGCACTCTGTTAACACTTACTTTGTGAAGAGTTAATAAAACTTTTTAATTTTACTTGATGCTCTTTTCATATGAATGTAATGTTGTTGATGTTGTTGTTATTTTATTTAGTTCGTGTTTAAATGTTTTTAGTGTTGTTGTTTCACTTTTATGACTTTATTAGCAAGATCATTAATGACTTATTTAGTGTGCAATTGTGGAAAAAAGAAATTTTTTTTTGAACAGAGTTTTCCCATATCTGCTTGTGTTCGTTGAAAATTAATGATTTCCTTGCATTTTCTTCGTTTCTTATTTGCACTCAGCTTAATGGTTTGTTTTACTTAGAGCTGATTGATTCCAATTAAATATAAATTGCATAAAACCTTTAAAAAAAATCAAATAAAATTCAAAGAGAACTTTCAACACCCACTAAAAACAGGGTGCTAATAAATAAGTTATACTTGAAGTTGTCACTCTCATATGTTAAGCATTAAACATATTCCACACAGCAAGCGATTCGAGCACCGACTAAATTTGTAGCCAAATAGTTACTACATAATTATTTTGAAGCCGTAGCTAAATCATAAAAATCACATAAAACAAATTTTCGATATTATTATTATTTGAATATATAAAGGAATATTTATTAAGTTTGGTGCTTTCTTACGTTCTTACTTTTTTTCAATTAAGGATTCTTTTCTTGTGATTAGTTTTAACGACTAATAGTCTTTAAAGAAAACAAAAAGTAAATTTGAAGACTTATTAAGGGATAAAACGGATCTTTTTAAAATTTAATTAAAATAATATCATTAGCCTGTTTTATCACCAAAAAATTGAATTAGGTTTAAGTTGATGGCTTGTTGCCGTAGCTACGCCTTCGTCAAAACAGCAGTTACCATAAAACCCGTGTATTTTATCTTTTACAGATTTTAGTCTACCGCCTGCTGTATCGAATGTTCTATACCCCAACGGATGCGGTGCAAATATACCAATTACATGCCGTAGTTACACAGCCTGAAGGATACAGAAAATTTTCTTGCAGTTACAAGAAAATAAAATGATGTTATTTCTTCAAGGTGCATATTTCTCTCATATCAGTATATGACATACACACCTTGACAACTTGTACACCCGATATTCTTCAAAAGTTACCCTCTTAAACAAACTCAGCTAATCATTTCATCTATCCTTTATGGCATTTGACTGATTACCGAAATAGCACTCTTATGTCTTTTAAATATACATAAATTTATTTAAATTATGCAGCTGAATAAGGAGATATCTAATCATAGCCATGCAATGTTTTATTATTAATCAATTGAATATCTTTATGGTGATTACTGTTTACCGATATCAACAGCTTTGTAATACAAAATTATCTTTATTTTAATATTCTAATGAAGGAAAAAATAAAAATATTTAAAGTGGTGTCAAAAATAAATGGTTTTAAGGACAGCAAACCATTGTAGTTGTTCTTTTATTTATTTTATTTTATGAAATACTTTGCAGAAGAGCTCAGTTGCGTACGCTGATACTTTAAGCCCTGGCCTTCTGGCATTACCACCATCGTGCCATCGATGTAATTTAAATTTTATATTCTGCAGTTAATCATGTTTCCTAATTATAATTTTGCAATTAGTATTGAATATGTAGACTTTTACTTGATTGTTTTCGCAATGACGGTGAATATTGTAGAGAGATGCGTGCAAAATACCCATCCAATTTTGTTTTCATATATTTTTCTTCTATTAAATAAAATAAAATTATTGTTTTACTGAATAAAACATATTTTGAGTAATAGAAATATTTATTGGACCACTGCAATTGTGTCTGATGAGTGAAAAATTTATTGCTATTTTATCGCCTTTTCATAATTAGCCGCATTTTTGTTCAATTGTCTTGACTGGGTGTAACGCTCTTTCGCTCATCACATCCGTATTTTCAGTGCTCCAGAAACAAGGATTTTTTGTATTGTTACTATCACATAAGCTAAAATGCGCCTCCGTGCTTATGGAAATGTTTAAAAATCTGTTTGCTGTTTAAGGTCACTCCACAGTAATCTAAATACGACTGAGTGTTAGAAGGTACTAACTGACTGTCTTATATTTTGTATGGATGCATATTTGAGCCTTTCACAAAATTTCCTGTAGGACGTCAATATGACTTGACTTGACTGAATTTTTTTGTAATAAATTTTATCAATGATAAGTTTATTTAGGCTATATGCTAATATAGGCCGAATGCTATATTCGGCCTTGCCGAATCTTGTGTACCCTTTGGCAAAGTATTGCTGAAACTTCCATAAATAATAATATTCTACTATTGAGGCTTTTTTTCACTTAGGAATTACCCTTAAGCATAAAAATCAATTGTAATATTTCCTTAGTCATATTTGTTCAAAGTTGTATATATTGATGGCTTAATATAAACTTGATTTTTAGTTATTTTATACGAGTGGAAGAAAATGTATAAAGTTCGTAAAATTTTAGATACAAAAAGTTTTAATGCAATTGTAATAAGCAGAAGCAACATTTTTTATTTCTCGATTAAATGTAAGTATATATTAGCTTAATTCATATCTTGTGCATTTATGATTGTTTATGCAATTGCAAATATTTTCTATCGAATGTGAATACCGCTCTTGTTTCAGTTTGTTTTATTCTTTGTAGAAGCCACAATTCTCTATAAATCATTCTTGTTCTCAGCTATTGATTAACAAGCAAGAGTTGTATAGGTGTATATAAATAGAAGGGTAACAATTGCATTGCTATGAATTTGCTAGAGTTCCATAAGCAAATGCAAACTCACTGATGCAACACAATTTGCACAAGATTGTGAATGGGGAGATTTTTGTTTGTTTTATGGATTTTATTAAGTTTTTTTTCCTTCCCCTGGCAAGTAGCAGAAAATTGAGTTACGCTCTCTTATATTCAGTCAACGATATGTATATAATTTTAATAGAAGGAATGTAATAGTCCTGCTTCTTATTAAAGTCAGGTAAAGAAGTACCATTTTTTTTTGGTTTTAGAAACTAAAATATTACTTGATTGTGGAGCATGAATATAAACTTGCGTTGAAATTTTCTTTCTGTCTAAGAATTATTTAATTATGCCTACGTAGTTAAGTTTGAAAGCGTCAGTATAGATTATATTACCTAATTAAAATTTATTATGTTTTGTGGGTGGTCATATTTTTTCATCTATAGAGACCAAACGTTTCCGTATTTCTACGTAAAATCATGCATTTGTAGGCATTTCAATGAAGTTGTAAATTAATTTTAATTTTCATAATAAGCTGCAGACAGATAGTTAATGTAGCAAATAATTTTAAACACTTAAAATTCAATTAACTACTATTAAATTTTTGTTTTTTTTATTCCTTAATTCCAGCAGCAATTATTGAATCAGCTGCTGCTGAAGTGCACCAGCTACTTTTAACGCTGAATTAAAATGATGCCAGCCATCCAACCAGCCTGTGTTGTGTATCGCAGAACAGAGTTACACATGTTGGCAGCCCACTTTAACACAAGTATGCGATATTTTATGGATGTTTTTATTTTCGTTTCATTGATTTTAATCTTGAGTCTGTGTATCGACTTTACAAAAATAAATAAATAGCAGCAGACAATAAAAACTTAAATAAAATTAAAAAAAAAAAACTACCACGAAAAAGGCATAATTAATGTCTGCTGTGTGAGTTGAGTACTTGTTGTAAATGTTACAACTTTCACTGAAATGCTATTGTTTCGTATCATTTTTTATTTTGAGAGGGAATTGATTTTTTTCTTTTTCCTTTAATGTTGAATAATAATTTTTTAATTCTTGTGTTTGCCCAATAAAATTTGAAAAAATTATCAATTTGTTAGTTTCGTTAACAACATTTTCGTTAGAAAAATTTTAGTTTTAATATGATAGAAACACATTCATAAATACTGCATATATGTATATGTACGTATTATTAGATTAAAACAGCTGACCTTTCAAATCTCTCTTTCAGAGACTTTTGGTCGTAACAAATAATTTATTTTAGGGGCAACCAATAAATGTTTGTTTATAAACAAATTTTAATTGCAACGATTTTATATTTATTTTAATGGGATGAGAAAATACTAAAACTTTGTAGTCACGATTTTTTAAATAAATTAAATTTAAATGTTTACACACAAGCATAAAAGTTGCCTTTAACGCACAACAGATGCTTTCGATAGGTAAATGTTACCTAGCTTTTTCTCGTGATATTTATTTGGTTATTTCAAAAGTATTTCGTATTTAAAAATAGGCACAGTTATGTAAATATTAATCTGGATTTTAGAAATTCCTCAAACTTGTATACAATTTTTTTTATTAAATTTCGTTCTGTACGCCAACCTCTAAGCAAATCCCTTCGTCAAACGGTGCAGTTACACATTCGATGATTTTGTTTTGGCTACAGCCAGCTGTTTCATATGCGCCTCGATACTCATTAGTATATTAAACATTTATGAGTGTAATTTAATTGTAATGAATATGTATTATTAAATTCATAGCAATTACATAGCATGAGCTGGTATACAATTTTCCGATTCACAAGGTCGCACCAACGTCGTATGCTATTTATTGTTATAAATAGTATGCCATTACTTATACAATTAAATTTTACATGTTTTGGAATAAACTGTATGCAGAAAAGGCATGTAAAAGTTAATTTGTTTAAAAAGTAATGACAGGGTTTATACGTCCGTACATATGCAAACTCTTTCAAGCTCATAAAATGTTTTTAAGGTTGACCCATAAAAGCTAGTCTTATGTTATGTCTGTTCTGATAGCTACACTCCGGTTTAAATTTGTTCAACTTCATTATAATATAATAAACTAGCACGCTATAAGGAGACTTATAACTATTGCAGGTTTTTCGCTAAATGAATGCATTAAGAAATATTTATATCATTAGCAATAAATTTGCCAGTGTCGTCTACTGTTTTCGATCAATTGATAAACGCTAGAATTTCACACAGATTTCGATGAAAAACTTTCTGCCAATAACACAAAATAGTCTTTAGTATTTGTATTTATAAATAAAATTTTAATTACTGCTTGGGACAAAATTTTAATACTATATTATTATGGCAAAATATTAATTAAAATCATATCAAATTTCTAGAATTCAAAGTTAATATTAATTCCCGTTAATTCAAAACAAAAACTTGATATTGCTTGAGAACAAATCGCCATATTTTTCGCTATAAAATTAATAGTAATAATCAAGATAAATTTAATTTTTAGCAGCTCTGTTATAAATAAAAAAAAGTCGTTATAATATCAAGCAATATGCATGAATTTTGACAGATTGATTAACATACATAAAAAGCGTCTGAAGCAAAATTATACCCGTTTTAAGCTATTATTTTTCTGTGTGTACCAATTTAATTAAAACTGTATGTGTAATAACCGAAATTCAAAAAAAAACCCAATTAGTTCGCGAAATTCTCGAAGAACTCCATAACTCACTAAATAGACAAAATATTTTATACAAAGCTGGGCAAATGTGAAAACATTTTCAGCAAGAAAAATTTGTTCTAAAATAAGCTACGTTAGGTTACATTAGGCAGGCAAGCCGCTGATGGAATGATAATCTGATATTTCCGATAGCCAGAGATGACAAATAAAATTTTTAATATCTTTAATATGATTTTAATTAGCTAATAATATAATAGCAGCTGATTAACATAATTTGTCGCATAAGAGTGTTACTTGGTTTTAGAAGAGTACAGAAATCGGAAAAAGTACAAAAAGCACTATTCAAAATGAATACAGCGCTTATTATGGGTCTTTAACTTTTCCAGAACTACCAGCTTATACCCACAATCTTATCTAACTTATCCATTTTACAGGGTGTTTACCCTTTCCCATCTACGTTCGGCAAAAACTTGCTTTCCATAAAAGAACCAATAAAAAGCCAAATATTTTTGAAGGCAAATTTAAAACTTGAACAAAATTTTAAGTGAGCGTTTAAGATTTGTATCATTGGAGCAAAAAAAAATGGAAATATCTGGGTTGCTTTTTCATGTTTAACTTAATTTCATTTTATTTGACTCCAAACATTTATTTTAACGTGTCCATTCAATTAGCATGTGTACATTAGTTTTATTTTTCTGAATGAAAATAAAAAGGAAAACAATAAAGTTTTTCAGCCAAAAATGAATTCCAGTTCGGGGCAATAAAGAAAAAAACTTTATGAAAATCTATTGATTTCTGGCGTACTTATCTGGTTCAAAGATTTACAAAGAGAAACAGCTTGCACAATAAATTTCAAGTTCCGTTTTTTTTTTTCTTAAAAAGGTAATATATGTTACGTGTTTCTCCACCCAACAAACTGCGAACAAACATACGACACAACTTTTGATGTGGTGAAGTGAATTAGCCGGCCCCATGTAAAGTTTATAATTTTAACGCTGTTGCTATTTTCAAGATCATAAATCTTTTGAAGGTTGAATACAAAGTCTTTTGAAAACAAAATATTTTTAGGTGAAGAACAATTTAAATTATTTTTAAATATGTATTAAAACTATAAACAAAATAATATTTATATGTGCTTCTATATTTAATGGCTGATTTGTGGCATTTGTTATGATATTTATTAAACGCTGAGATAAATCGGTTGCTGATTATTTATACCATTTGAAAGGTTATTGTTCTTACTTTGCTTAAACAATTTTTGATTAAGTCAATAGTTTATTAATTGCATGGAAGCAGAAAATTAAATATTTGCTCTTAATGGGGTGCAAAAAGTCTGTATAAATAAATAATCTAAAAAGAACTAAAAGTGCTTAATGTCTGGTTCTTAAGAAAAATATTTGTAGGCGAATAATTTGTGTGACTGTAGTTGTAAATTTAAACAGGTACCCTGGTAAGGCTTATTTGAGTACACTGACCTAAGATTTGCCTCTAGTATTCATCTAGTACCGCGTGGTCAAATAATGTTTTTAAATACGATCATTTCAAAAGTAATTAAAAGTGCGATGGGCGGAAGGGTGGCGCAGAAGGAATTATCGATTGCGTGTGTCAGGCAAAGACACGGTCGCGGTGGTCGAGTAAGCATCGCCCTTCGCTGTACAGACATTTTTGAAAGTAATGGTTCATAAATAATTGCTCGTTGACAATTTTGTTCAACGTTCGGTATTCGGCAAATACGTGATGGACCAATTCTAAATTTAATTTGTTCATGGGAGCAGAGATTTCACCCAACTTATTCAGCTAATAATGTTTCACGGTCACGGCCACAATCGATCCACAGGATTCCTAAAAACATTTTCTACTTTCACTAAGGAAAACAGCCCCCTGGGACTTCGAAGAGTGATTAAATAAAAAACAAGTGTTTGAAGTTTCATCCCTTTAAAATTTAAATCATTTACGAGCTGACTTTCAATCTTTGACTTTGGTTTACAAAAAAATATAAAATAATGTAAATCAAGTTTTTGCAGCGACGAGGCTCATTGTCACTTTAACGGATTTTTTTTTTAAATTCTTAAGATCAAGTAACGAATGTCAATAATAATTGACGCATAATTCAGAATTATTTTGCCAAGCCTGTCAACTCATCCATCGCAGTCTTCCAAAACGTTATAACAACAGGATGGGGTTACTCCACTCACAGCTAGAGCTTCGATGGATTTGCTTTAAGGAAATTTTGTCCCAAATGCTAATCATTCGCTTTGGATGCACTTAAAGGCCACCGATGTCGCACGAGCTGACTGCCATAGATATTTGTATGGTCTTTATATAAACAATCCCCAATCTCTTGTGACTTGATAGGAAAATATTCGTCGAGAAATCAGCTCGATTTAATGAACCAAGTGTACTCCAGCACGTAGCGTAGATCACAAGGTTCTGTTTTGAGCAGACGGAAGATAACTGGATGATATGTTTCTTAGAAAATAATATTCGCATTTTCGTTCTATCATTCAATGCTTTTAATAAAACTTTGTGTCAATTCTTACATATTTTATTTCAATTTGAAACCACCACCCTGTACAACTAATCTACTGTGTGGTTCTTAGTGGGCATTTCAAAACTCTAACAATTGAAGTGAGGAAAACAATATTGTTAGTTGTACCCATCAAAATTCGTATAAAATATGAAACGTCTCTCTTAGCAAACGACTACAGGTGGTGCGAGAGTGGGTAATTCAAAAGCACAAGATATATCGTCAACGTATGTACATATTGGTGGTCAAAGAATAATGTTGTTGTGATACCAGATCGCATACTGGAGAATAGACTGCAGGCTAGCTATAGATCCAAAGGCAACTTATGTTGCGCAAGTCTTTAGTTTGTAGACAAATAATAATTACAGGAGTGAAGAGTGAGTACAGACTTGTTCGTACTTGAAATGTCGTTTTGTGCTGCCATTCGTATACTTATAAACTTGATGGAGAAACCCAAACTTCTAAATATTAGATATCAAAAATTAAGAAAATACAAGTAAAAAACAAAAGTTGACCAAGTAAACGTGCTCTGTGCGAACACGAAAGTAATTTTAAAAAACAATCTAACAATATTTGCGCAACATATGTTGCTTCGTGAAAATTGGTTCATAAGAAATTGTTTCTGGGCATTTATTTCTAGTAGACCAAGTAATTAATAGGACACCCATTAGGCCTTGTTTTTTCGAGCATAAATCAAGGGTTAGGGACAGAGCAGGGCTTGTCATTTACATCGATACCGTCAATATTGAACTCCTTTTCCACTTGTCGGACTATTGTAAATGTTTTTAATGAAACGTGTCAACTAATGAAACAATTTTACAGAGAATAACTTATTAGATCTATACTTCGTTACTTTATTACCAGAAAATATCCACTTGCATTAACGAAATAATTTTACTACAATTATGATCAGTGTTGCCAACTTGGTGATTTTCATAGTGTTTTAGTGCTTTTTAAAATATAAAAATTTGTTACAGTAATTATGCTTTCAAGTGCGTTTAGTTAATGGCAGAAAGCATGAAAAACTGCATACAAACTGAAAAACGCCTTCAGTTTCGAAAGGCTTACAGCGCGACGTGTTGGTATCTTTACTTCTTCTGATTAGCAACAAATCCGTTGTATTTGCAAACTTGGCATCAAAATAAATATAAATTTGTGTTGGAAATATTTGAAGAAATAAAAACTTATATCAGTTTTTTCCAAGAAGTTTGTTATTAAATTAAATAAAAGGAAAGTGTAATTGCCTCAAATGAATTTTATGTAATTTCTAAGAATATGAGCCGTTGATAAGATTTTTTGACATGTGCAAGTTAATTATATATACATAAGTATGTATGTTTATACATATATTCGTATCTAAATAGTTTAGGTATTAGAACGTCAAAATGTTCAAACTTAATTCAGGCAACAAATTTCTTTTTGCACCGTCATAGATTTGTTGTGTATTCTTGACAAGCTCAAAGTTGTCTAAAAGTGAAGAATTACAGAAAATCTATAAAATATAAATAAACACATATGTAGTTTTTGATTTTTTATTGTTTGTTTTATTTCCACACTAAAAATTTATAAGATTTCTTTGGAACAATAAGAAAAGAAAAAAAATAACACTAAAACAAAAGGCCAAAAATTTTAATGATAGATTATTATATAAAAATATTTTTTACGTCTAAAGCCACTGTCTCCTTTTATGTAAGTAAGAAATATTTCAAAAAGCATTAGAAAAATATTAATTTCTTCATCTTATTGAAGTTTCTAAAGTTTTTTTTTTTCAAATTGTAAGTTGCTTAAAGATCAATGAAACTGTCGGTTAGTGTTTTAGATATTTTTAAAGATTTAATGATTATAGAAAAAAACAACAAATGAATATTAGAAATACAATTTGAAAAGACTTTTCGAAGCTCATTGCTATTTATGCCTTTTCTCCATAAATACTTAGAACGACAATTAGAAAGACACTTAAATAATGACAAGAACTGTTAAATGATATTGATGATATTGTGGTATCCAAAATAAATTTATTTTAATGATTAATAGTTTGTTTTGGCATGAGTCGATTAAAGCAAACAGAACTGCAAAAAATTTCGTGATAGAAAAAATATATAATAAAAATTACGTTCAAAGAGTGCAAGTCAAACTGCAGAAATTCTAATTCATTTAAAGCAAGAAGCACAGTGCATTGCCTCAAAAGCTATAACAGACATTATTAAACGTCTCGCAAAATAGTCTCAAGAAAGGAAATTAAATCAAGGGGATTACAAATACGAAAACGGAATCGTTTTAACCTTTTTAATCAAGATTTATTGCACACTTTGGGATAAAATTCTTCAAACAAGATATTTTCTTTTATAAATTTATTCCCTACTTTTTGAAATCTTTTTACTGTGCACTGTTACGCAAAGTCTACTGAATGTATTGTTACCGCTCAAGTACCGTGAGATGTTGTCGTTCCTGCTCCATAACCTGTTGAATTCGTTCCATGTCTGGAGCACACTTAAATGGAAAATTATTTCGCCCTGCAGCAGTTGGAAACCGAGTGTAATGAAGAAGAGATGGGACTAACTTTGCGCTAAATGAATGGTGACACAAGTTATTACACAGCTCAAAGCATTCCAAAACAGTAATAGCTTGGTTGATCTCAACCAACCACTCGAATACAACAATAACGATCGAATACAATAATAACAATCGTGTCATTCGAACGTAATAAAAGTGGTCATTCAACTTGATTCCGCGATATTCTTGGTGTTCCAATTTCGCCCCATTCATCAAGATCAGAGATTTATGCATGGCTGGCGTTTCGACGTCGCATGTTACATTTGGCCCATCAATAGACTGGCAAATGTTATTTATATCTCACAGTGTTTCCACCTTTATTCAAACCTTGTCTCCAATTTGAGATTCCCCGAAACCAGCAATATTCTTTCTAAGAAAACCCACAGTATTCGTTAAATATTAGATTTGGAAAAAACACACATATTTTATAACGGCACTAAATTTCGTCTGATGTAAAAAAAGCCCTTCACATTCTTTTAATAAACTTCAGCAAATCTGTCAGGTGATTAGCGGAAGATGATATTGCGACAGGTTTGTCTGAAAAACTAGTTGTACTATTTTTCAGAATTTAAATTGAGCGGAGCACTATGTGTTGCAAGGGCTTTTGAAATGTGCTTGAAGTTTTCATTGCATAGATTTTTTAATAATCGCCATTAATTTACTAGCTTTGAAAAAATTATTTACGTTGAATTCATTATCGTAAAAATTTTATTGCTATTTTATAAATTTTTTTTTTTTCTGATCTTTTCAGGTGAGTAAAAGTGTTAGCCTTAATCTGCAAGAATAACACAAGTAATTGTAAATTAAGCAAAGCTAGATGTGGTTTCCATTCTACCATTTGCAGAAAATCTTGAAATTGTCGGTGAAATGAAAAAGCTAATAAATATGACAAGTTGTTAAAGTTGAGGTTAGAAAATTAACTGGCTTGGAAATGTACCTTTTCTACAAGGGGCGTTTGTGGCAAGATATCTATGCAAAAAACAATGGCTGTTTTTACAAAATTTTATATTTCTGCTGAGTAAATTTATAGCTTTTTGTCAAATTAAAAATGAAGGTTATTTTGTGTGCATTTTCTAATATGTGAATATGCCAACGTTTCTTGGGAGCTACCGCAATTACCAACATACTGGAAAACCTGCTGAAACATTTAGGCTTATATTCATTGTCTTTATTAAGACGATTGAGAATTAAAGAAACAAATTTCAAAGAATACACAATATATAGATTGATGTGAGGACCGTCGCATATTTTGGCTTCTTCCCAATAATAAAAAGAAAAATATGAGTTGTGCTCAGAATACGCTTTTTTGTCCGCCTTCTGGAGATATAAGGTAGAATCTTCACAATGTGAAATATACAAAAAAAAAGTATGAGGCTTATAAAACTATTCGGGTTTCAATACTATAATATATTTACGTACGAGAGTACTCTGATATCGTTTCTCACACGCATATTGAAGCTAAATACGAAGAGAAGAAAAAATAAGGAAAACTAAAATCAAAACATATTTCAAATTTATCTATTATTACAAAGAGAAAAGATTTGATTGTATGCTTGCATAAATTTTGAAACGACCTATTTAAAGAATTCTTTACCCATTGGAAACTCAACACCATCTGCTTTTCCACTTCCTATTTTAAATTAATCAAAACTGAGAACGACCGGCAGTAGTTTTCCAATTTTTGTTTTAAATATTCGTGGCACAGATAGAACTAGATATCCCAAAAGTAAGCATATCATTTGGTAAATTGGTTGACATTCCACCACGTCACAAGCAGTACGACAACAGTACTTCACATTGTAAGTCAAAACATGCACTAGTGTATAAAACAACTAGTATGCACAAACAAAAGTATAAACAATATAAAAAATATCTTTGAAGATACTGGCAAAAATCAATTTTATTAAAATTTTAGGAAAAAGCAGAATAAATTCAGCCAAGTACGAGGCAGGCCAGCACATAATAAATTGTACTTACGTACAATATATATATGTAGAAGATTTACATATTGTGCAAATTTCAGCTCTTTAGCTCTTATGGCTCCAAGGTTACAACTAGTTCTTCATTATTTTTTTTGATAGGGAGCCTACTGTAGTTTTATTGTCATTGCTGTTTTAGTATTTGTTGTTGTAGCAGCACGGTTCAACAACATCCTTTGAAAATTTCATCTCTCCAGCTCCATTGCATTGATTGTCATTTAATTAGTTTTCAACCTCAATCGTTGTTAAGTAACTAAAATGCATGCCTTGAAAGTTTAATAAATATGTATGAAAATATAACATACAGTCCATTCGTCCTGTGTTGTATTGCAATTATAAAAATTAAAACAATTAATAGTGTTTTAGTAGCTAGAAAGTTACAGCTAATTTTTTTTTTAAATGCGGCACTCGTTGTATGGGGCACCCTTAAGATTTTATCACAGATACAAGCAGATATACCAGAAATTAAGTAAGTCAAAGTGACAGTATCATATAGTAGCACATGTTTCCAGTGATGGGCAGTACGGAAAAATACAGCAATTCAGAAAACAATGAGCAAACGTGAGCAGGTAGTGTATAAAACTGTTCTTTTCAAAGTTTTGTTAAAAAAGTGAAAACAAGAATACTTTTACA
Organism: Eumeta japonica; assembly: GCA_005406025.1. NCBI lineage: Eukaryota > Metazoa > Arthropoda > Insecta > Lepidoptera > Psychidae > Eumeta > Eumeta japonica. Next base: position 28,291 of record BGZK01002449.1, on the reverse strand, counting down.
TTTACCGCCAGCAAATACTTCACTATTGATAAATAATTTCTTAAATTGGCATAAAGCAAAAATGTTATAGCAAATAGAAAAAAATTCTACGTTCTCCCCACAAATTAAACGGAAATATTTTTGTTAAATGAAATGTCCACAAATGTAGCAATTGTTGTCTTTCAACGAAATGCGTTGTTATTTGATAGTAAAGTGATAATTTTTTAACTTGGCAATTCTGGTATCAATTCTGTGTGTTCTGTGGTTTTAAGTTGTTGTTTTGAATATTTGTTATTATATCGGCTTGATACAACATTCTGTGAAAATTTTGCTCTCAAGCTCCGTCGTTTCGAAGAATAGAGCCTGTAACAGACGGACGGACGATGTAGTCTCAGTTTTAACTTTTTAGAATGAAAAGTTCAAAAAAGAGCGATATAAATATGATACAGATTATTTTAGTGATTACTAGGCAAAGCAAATAAAGAATTATATGCAAAATATTTAGTTTTGTTTTCTTGCAAAATACTTTATTTTATGCCTTGAAAGTTTAATAAATATGTATGAAAATACAACAACACACTCCATTTGTCCTGTTTAGTAATGCAATTAAAAAAATTAAAACAAATAATGCTGTTTTAGTAGTTTGTTAAATAATTTTTTTGCATTGGCACTCATTTTTCGCACAAAATATTTGCAAAGTGAAAATGTAAACAAATCTGCCGACTAACAACAGAAATATCAATAGAAATTTTCTGTCCTTCACTCGACCAAGCGCGAAATGTGATGCCAACCACGTTGTAACTGTGCTGCCATTAACAGCGAAATCGCATATTTTCGAAGTTTGGCAAGCCTGGTGTCACTTTTGCATTTTTGTGTTATTCGTAACAAAAATAAAGTCTAAACCACCTAAATTTAATCTAATATTTTAATCTATATATGTGAATAATTTTCTGCAATATTTACTAAAACCTCACTAAGGTTTTTACAAATAGAACATTTTACTACGCCTACTTCTACTACTACCATTTTTTATGTATTAAAAGCGGAAAACGGTTGAATGAATGGATTTCTATTTTTTCTTTCAAATGTTCATCATAATCAATGTTTGTCTTACGAATGGTGCCCACCATTTCTCAGCTAATTTAAGGCCGGAACTGTTAGTACTTAATATAACACATGATTTTATATATCCAATCAAGCGTAATAATTACGAATATTATTTTTATATTTGTAGAAATTTAACACGATTTTAACCAGCATTTTGTCTTACTAATTTTTCGAATACGGTGGTTGAATTCGCCAGCGTTATGCTCTTTTATGTTTTAAGAATGAAAATAATTATTTGCACAATGGGCTGCTAGATTATCACAAATGATTTTATTTTTGTAGCTTTAAAGTTTTTGATTTATTTTTCCCACAATAAATTCTTTTATAATCACACACATATTTTACGCAACAAAATATCATTTTGAGTTTTCATTATCATCAGTTTTGCTGGCTGCATCATAAATAAGCTTGTATGTAAGTGTGCACGAATTCATTTTTGCTTTTATAACAAAACCGAACGATGGTGCATCACACGGATTTTTTCTTTTGCTTGAAGTTTTTTCTTCCACCCACACTCTTGCATTTTTGTCAGCTGTTATTTTTTCGATTTGTTTTAGATTTTCTTTTAGTTTGTTGAATATTAAAAGGAAACTTATATCGTAGATTAAAAAATGTGGCATTCATTTAACATTAATTTCATTTAGCATGAGTTTGGTATTTATAAAATTTTTTGCATTTTCCACAACATTGTTGTAATATTTTTTGTTGTTATCTATTATTTGCATTATAATACATACCGACATACATATTTATTCTGTTTGGATTTATTTTGTATTTATGATTTTTTGTTTGAAACGGTTGCATTTATTTTGACACATTGTGGACATGTGACATGAGCAAACTACAATGAATGTTTTGTTGTGTATTAATACAATAAAATGTACACACATAGTTTTATGTATGTATGTTCGTCAACGCCAGCCAGCAGTGCGCAGTGAAATGTGTTTGTTGCCAGGAGGTTGTTCATTATTCTTCAATTATTTTACAAGTGGTTTTGTTAATATTTTTAAATTAATTTGAGTCATTTTGTGTATAACAAATGAAAGTCAAATTTTTTTCCAGTTTAATTCTTTTGTGTGTGTGTTTGTTTGTTTGTTTTTTCGGTACAAGTATTTAAAAAAGACAGAGATACATAACAAAAGCAAAAAGTCACATAATTTAAATGTCATGGAAAACTGTAACGCCTACTGTGAAAATTGCTCAGAAATATGTTTTGTGTGCTTAATTGAATAAATAAAACTTAAATAAATTTATATTCACTTTGATTAAATTATTGCCTTTATTTTATGTCTGTGTGTTTGGGGGAAAACAAAACATTATATAATTTTATGTAACTGGGTTTGTAAATGTTTACAAAAATATAAATGAAGGAAGAAGAACACTTCAATTGAAACCAGTTCAACATACAAAAGGAAAAATATTATTTCAGAATAAAATTGTTCTTAAACCAACATACTGACCTAGAATCTGTTAAAAGGCTAATGACAGTGATTGAAAGTTCTTGCAACCATCATCATTATCGTCATCAGTCAGCATCATGACTGCAAATTCATTGCAATAAAAGCAACAGAAAAATAAATAAATAAACAACACACAGTGAGCTTGTTTTTACAGGGGAGCCATACATGCATATGTATGTATGTATGTATGCATTTATGTAATAAATAAGACAGAGCAAATGAATTGGTAATTATTGTTAACGATTCATTGATTTTATTAGTCTTATTTTATTTCTTCATTGTCTGAGTTGAAGAGATCTCACGAGTAATTTAGCAACTCAGCTAAAAGTGAAAATTTTACTTTAGTTGAAAATGAATTTTGCAAATTGACAATGTCCCGAACTGGATTTAATAAGAGGTTAATTAAATACATTTAAGCCTGTTTTCATTTGTGTCACATTTGGTGATACCAAGCGAATTCACTGCAGTACAATACCCGATGCTACTTAAATCCATATCCATCAAATCGTTAAAAAACGCATCATAAAATCAATTTGCTTACATTTGGGATATTGACGATTATTTCCCTCAAAAACATAAATAAGTCATCAGTTAGCCAATCGGTTTCGATGCCTGATCAGAATATATCCTGGTGTATTTTTCCCATGGAATATTATGCCCTTATAAATTTTCCAAAAGCTAAATATAGACGGATGGTTCATGTAAAAGTAATGGCAGTAAATAAAAGCTTTGATTTGTCCATTTCATTCTTGATGTGTTAATATCCATGTAAATATTTCAGAATGAGGCGTAAAAGAGTTGTATATTATAAATTTAATATTGTCGTTACTAAACTGGCAACTTAAAACAAAGATTTTATTCTAGGACAGATTTAATAAGCCAAGGTTGCCTTATTGAGTGTGGGTCAAGGTAGATAGCACGCAAATTGATATTCGCCGCAGAGCAAACCATAAAATATTGGAATTTTTTCGCTAACAGTACCAATTCTGTTATACCAACGATGTGCAGACAATGCTGTCCAGATGTGATGATTTCTTGCCGATTGGCGATATACTTTGCGATAATTGAAGTCCATGGCGACATTTTCGGTTAAGGATTTTTATTTTCCATATATGTATATCGCATTCAATGTTTGCTTAACATTAATGCGTATTATTGTGCAAAATTTATATACATATTTATATTTACAATTGTTAAACTAATGAACTGCCGGTTGTTTCTACCTATTTTTTATTTGTTGCCCAGTTGCATGTAATTAATTTGAGTGAGTTAAAGTACACATATATTTTCATAATTCTGTCTTACGTATGAAAATTAGTTTCTTTGATCTCAGTACTGAAGCATCATATTTTTTTTTTTTTGTTTTTGACATTTTTTCTTTTAATTTTGCAAGGATTCTATGTTGATAATACAATAATATATATACATATATTCGCTAGAGGTGAACCAGCGTTCTGACATTCTCTTCTCTAATAAGTCTTCATGTATCCATCCGGTCACGTCAAGAATCGTATTTGATAGCAGCCATCATTATTATAATAACTTACAGAAACATATAGTTATGATTACTATGAAGAGAAAACTTAAATAATTGACTTTTGGAGGTGTTGCTATTAAAACAATCTACACTTATGTTTTAATTTTTTACAAGACATAAAATGATTCCACGAACTGTTGCTGTTGTTGAACAATTTCACGAGTAACCAACCATCCAACCATTAAATAATGTGTTGTTCACCATTCTTAAACACGTATCATCAATTTGTAGCCTACGCAAGAAAAATTATTTTCAATAAACGCCAGTTAACACAGCAATCGCACTATCTGGAGTCAGGCGTGTTCAAAGGTGCAAAGAAATAAAAATACATAATAATCTTAAAATTGTCATATGAAATAAATACATGAGTGCTACTTAAGTTGCCAACGTTGCTTGTAAATAATATTTTCCCTTTTTTTTTTTTTGTCTGCTGCCAGTGATGTGAAGTTGAACGATCAACTTCTTCTATTAAAACTTTTAGTAAAACCGTCAGCCAGCCAGCTGTAGACTGACTGTTTGTTGGTGGCTTTGATGTGTTTAAGGTAATTTGTTCATGTTATTTTTAATAATATTTTTCAATATTCGCTGCAATAATGCTAAGTATTATTATTCATTGTAAAAAAAAAGAAACAAACGGATCTGATAAATTTTGAACCAGTTTCGCATTTATGTAAGTGATTAATAATTTGACTGATTTTGTCGTCGTCATTTGGGTATGTTTTTCGTTAACAGGATATTGTTTGTAATATCATGTGCTATACTTTTGTAATTTTACTTTTGGCAGTTTTTGGTGAGTTTAAACACAAAATTTATATATTATTTAAATGTATTTAAATCTATTCAGTTTAATGGGTTTGAGGAATAGCAAAAAATATGTCAACACTTGTGTTATTTATTGACAAACAAATCAATCAAATACCCATTACAACTTTTTGGCATTAAAAAAATATATCGTTACTTTTGGGTTAATTTGTTTTAACTTTGTGACATATACATTTGTTTTGAATTTTTTCAATAAATTTTTTAATTGTGCAATAATATTTTGCAAAATGCCTTTTGTATCTTATGGATACTAAAATAAATTTACATATGTATATGAATAATAATTTTAAAATACTTTTTTTTGAAAATACTTTTTAAAAACTTATACTTAGCTATTGCCTCAACGCCAATCCCTAAAATTATAAATACTGTTAAAAACAAATATAGTGGCAAAATTCCCAAGCTTAGTTACAAGCTTTTACATTGTAAATGCAGAGGCCAGCACTCAAATGTGTTTACAGTTGTGTCCCCCTGCATAACACCAAAGGCTGTTAATTCACCCAATATATTTAATATATTTGGACCTTCACGAATTCCTCGTGTTAATTAGCTTACAGGGGCTTTTAATTTTTACCAACAATGTCTTCCAAAGCTGTAACTAAAGTAAAAGTGAACATTCCTTTTAAATTACTAATGAAATCTGACAAGTGTTGAATTCATGAGGTGATGAATATAGAAGTTCACAACAAGCATAAACTGGCTTAGGCGTATGTCGTATAAAATACGCTTTCATTTACGAGCTTTCTAGTTTATGTATGTTTTGAGTTTTGTTGTTACTATACAGAGCACAGCCGATTAATAAATTGTTTTCACTTAACATACTCATATTTTGTGCACTTAAATGAATACTGCTTTATTCAATTCATTTGCTCGTCGATATTAGCTAGTTTTTGATGGTAAACATAATAGTGAACGTCCTTCCTTCAATAGTCCTTCAATCTCAATCAATACATTTTAAAATATATATTTTTATACCCCACACATATATATAGATATATATATATACCTATATATCTATAAGATTCAATATTTATTTCCGACAAAATATATATATTCTGGAGCAGCATTGATAGAAGACTCATTTGGGCGATTCCAGTCTGTCCATATGCCGATGCCTAGTAAGCCAAAACACAATTTCTGAGAATACCACATATCACAGAAGTGTTTTTAATGCTTGTTATCGAATTCAGCAAACTCGGTTTACGAATAGCTGAGGTATAATCGGAAAATTAGAAGTACCTCGGAAAAATATCATATTATATGAACGTGAATTGAATTTTCGTATTGTTTTGTTAATAACGTATATGAGTACGCCATTAGTAAATTTCGATGTCGATCCATATATGTATAGCCGAGATATATCGAAGAGCGATTTTTCAACAAACCGGACTTATAATTGGATCTGCAAGCATAACAGAAATGTTTATTTGCTTTAAAAATAGCCAATGGCAATATATTAGGCTATTTGAAGGCAAAAGAAACATTTTTCAATCGGTCTATATTTAGCTGAGATTGAGTAAGACCAGATTTGAAAGCCATGGGAATACCATGTATATGAGAAAGGTGTTTCATTTCGAGGCGTGTTATGAAATGGGTGTATTAAAAGGAAGACACACAAAGTTTTGGATGGATTTTCTTGCACATCAAAAACTTTTACATTAGCGGGGAAGAACCCGAGATATGAATAACAATATCTTAAATTTGACGTTAGATTTAAAAGGGCAAACATTAAGCCATAGATCTAACTTCAAATGATGGCCTATATATAAGAAAATACAAAAGGCTGTACTTTTGGTGTGACAAAAAGTTTTCCCTTTGGAAACTTTATTGACGTATACATCCATTTTAGCGGGTGACTGGCAAAACTTTTTTTTATCCACTTGAACACATCAACTAACTTAATTCTAGTCAATAAGCCTGGATTAGCTATTTCCACGATACAGTTGCAAAGAAAAGCTCACACAACTCTAACAAGCTAGAAACAACTTCAAAATCACGCTGTGGATGCCAGACTTGTTTTCTTTGTTGTTGCCAAATAAAAGCAACCCTGATCATAAATACATTTTTGAGTGAAATATTTCAGACAATTTTTAATTTTATTTGTATGTAAGCAAAAAATGGTAAATTAATTTTAATTACCTTTTGTAAAGATATTCTGGTCAGTATTGTTTTACTTATTTCTTTTCTTATGCCAGATTGTTTTGGCGTGACGTGGGTAACGATTATTTTTTAGGTTTTAGCTGCCAATCATTTTTAGGAAAACACCCTTTAGTGTTTCCCAACACAAAAATAAACTGTAACAGCCTTCAGATATTTGGTGGAACTTGTTTGAAGTATGTCTCTTTTATCATTCAATCTGATGCAAATTTCTAGATAAGAAACATTTTTTAATTCGCATAAAATGGCATCTAATAGTTTAATACTAAACAAGATGACTTCCGTTGTGTAGACAATCTACACAATCTACAAGATCGTTACAAAAAATAATATTATCATGTAACAGCACTCATTTAGATGCATCATGAATGAAGTAAATTTTAGTGATCAGAGATGGGATGTTAAGAATTTCAAAAGACACTTTAAAACTATTAAAAAGATATCAATTTAAAAAATTTAAATACCAATTTTATTTGGAATCTGCCAAAGTTAAATGAAAAACCTTGAAGGCTATATGAAAAGAGATCAATGCTTGTTATCTATTGTAATCCATCTCTGGTAAAGGAGCAATCTGAGATTCTCTGATATTCAAATTTATTTAAATATTTAAAATTTTTTTTCTCCAACTATTAATATGAAAATATTTACATCTTTTTCATGTATCAAACAAAGTAGGAAGTGAACCCAATTGAACAGATGGAGCTGACAGAGTACGACAAAAACAAGTTGTTTTTGTTGTTTGTGTTACATGGAAATGTACATGTCCATGATCATTGAAATATTTTGTATGTTTAATTCAAATATGCGTATGCGTTTAAATAAATGATTGGTGATAATGATGATGACGATGTGATCATTGTTGCAATAATAATTTTACATTTCATTATAAAAATTCATTCATGCTGCTTGTCTCACTCACCACACAGTGACAACGACAATGATATGAACGTCACACCAACCTATTTTTTATTAACAGTACAGAGTACAAATACATGTAAACATTTGTGTAAGTGTTGGCTACTTAAAAATAAAAGACAAAATATTATCTTTATTATGTTTTCATAATTTAGTCATTATCATAAAAATTTAAACGTCACAGTTTATTTCGTCAGCTGCTTATGCATTTAATACTTTTTTCCTTTTAGATTTGTGCAAAGAAAAAAATGCAGCGACCAACAGCACAAATGCTCATTCAAATATGAACAAAAAGAAACAAACTAAAGCCCCATTGTGGCGAGACAGTGTCTGGGCCGTTGACACACTGCTCGATCTCAACACACATAAGCACAGTACACGAGTGGTAATTTGAAAACGCAGATGTAGTATTTTCATGTGTAGCAGCCGTACATATGTATGTAAGTATGCACACCTAAGTATCTGAATTCTATTTCGTTAGATTGTAACCTCAAGTTGCTTTTGCTTTTTCTGATATTCACATTATTTATTTGTAGTTAATTCGTGCCTTTACTTTGTAAATTTTTGATTGCACCTAATTTAAACTAATAAATAAACTACAATTTTAAGCTCTAATGTTGTTGTTACTATTGCTACTGCTTTGTAAATATTCCATTCAATACTTTGTTGTTGTATTTTAAACTGTTGCTGGCTAACAGCGTTGCCAGGTTTGTTAGCATTTTGCAGTTTTTAAATGCCTAACATTCAACCACTAATTATTTAAACGATGTTCGTGTAGCCGAGTAGGTTTTGTGAATATGTTAGTTGCCATAGGAATAAACATATTTTAGTTTTGACAAGTGGTAGTCGGTAGCTCCTGTGTCAAATGTGTTTAACGCTTCAGTTTGTTATTTCATGTGAAATTGTGTCGAAAACGCAATAAAAAGAATTCATAAAAGATAAATGTCACATTTATAATACGCCGCAGATATTTAACTAATGGCAGCTGCGGCTTAGAAACGCCGTTATCATGCTGAATAGATGTTTAATATAAACAATTATCTATATCAATATTATACAGCGAAAATTTTTTTGCTGGTTTGCACAAAATGGGGTCAGAGGCTACTGGACCAATCTAAAAACTCCGTTACCACTGCGAAACTTTACTGTCCGTGGTAAGCAAAGGCTGTGATTAAATTGACCACACATACTTTTTGCCCATTTTTGACATTGCACAAAATTCAGAAAGCTGAAAAAATGTTTTCAATTTTTATTTTAAATTACATTAGATTAGGATCAGACTAGGCTAGTTGTTGTACTTAGATCTACAAGAACTCCGTGTAACTCACAAGCTTCTTTAATTTCCTATATCGCTAATACCACATAATCGGCTATGTCCGGTAAGGTATCACTTTCAAGATATTGGGACCGCATTTACGGAAGAGCAGCATTATTCCAAAGTAATAACGACAACAAAACTTAAATATAATTGCTGGTGCTTAATAAAATGTAAATATAGGCGGAAAGTTTTAATGGAGCTCATGGCTAAGTGGCTTAAGCGCCACTACAAGGACCAAGCACTTGAGTTCGGGGCCAAGGGTGCTGATGATTATTGTGGCGAATATGACATGGAGAGCTAAGGACAAAATAAATGTTACTTTTTGTCTTTTTAACAGGTATTAATCACAAGCAATAATTTAGAAATGAACTTGAACACTACTAATAAATTAATAAAAATGCTTTACTAATATTTTTCTATAAATCATCTTCGGCTTTTACTAACACTTCACTTTATTTATTGAAAACGGAAAACGACTAAACCAATTCCTAATTAAATTAAATTTTAACATTTAGGCCCTTACGAAAACACACATTTACTGTGCCTAATTTTACGTCTCGGCCTCTCTTTCAACTATTTAAAAACGAGAATGACATACTTTTGTTTACTCAAAAATCCAGCGGGCTAACAGCGCATAAATAAATGCAATAGATGAAAAATTTATTGATATTTACAAATATTCTGTAAACATGGACTCAAATGGTGGTCAGCAGATCAAAACTTTTAGATATACACTATTTAATATATATACATAACGTATATAACAACATTTTGTAACAGAAAACCAAACTCAATAATATTTTAAATTTAATGCTTAGCGTTGCCACATTTACAAAACAAATTCTTAATTCTTGCTGAAAATGCAACAGTCAATAATAACAAGTATACAGTAAAATAGTTTTGGACATATTAGCTTAATCAATAGAAATCATCAAACAGAATTAGACAGCTGTGCGTAGTTTCTTCCATATAAAGTAATAATCGATTCTTATTCATCCTGTAAATAGTTACCATACAAGTTTCTAAAGTCGGTTCATACAAACCACTGTTTAACTAATGGACATAGTAAGAAAAGTGGGCATGGCACTTCCCTCATAGAGAATGCGTAGATCACAATTTTACAAATGGGCAAGTTTCCTCCCGTGTAGAGAAAATAATTTTTATAGGCTAAAAGCAAAATTTTGAAAGTTGATCTAAGCGTATCTGTAGTTAATATAAAAAAATTTTTAATTATGTAAAACTGCATAAGTGTACTTATTATAACTGAATCATAGAGCTGGCGAAGTACTCTGGATTTCGGGTAATATTTAAATATTTTGAGAGAAATAAAGTATAAATTTTGTAGTTTTTTTTTATCAATTTTTGTTTTAATTAATACATACATATTTTTAAATATGGCAACCTTGCTGGAAAAATAAAACTTTTCAAAAAAAGTGTCAATTACTTTAGACTCTCAAATGAATTGTACACGTCTTGCACTCATTGTTAATATATGTATAAGTACTTGAAGGTTGCTTGCCAAACGATAAATAAAATACACACATTTTGTTTATATCGTTGTATAATTTGTCAAAAGCTGTAACTGAAAAATACGTAAAATCCACGCCTTTCCTAAGCACTAAGCAAGTGTAAATTCATAAGTACCTGTTTTAGTTATGAATTAAAAGTAATAATTTTTGTGCCATTTAAAAGTTTGTATAGATGTATATCGCACTGGTTTTGCAATGAGGATACAGAACATTTTTTCAGTACTGGAAGTGGTACAGCTAAAGCTAGGAAGCTTTTATTTCCCTAAAATAAAAATTTGATGCACATTTTTGATGTACTACGATAGAAAACTTTCATCCCAACAGTACAGACCATGGCTGTAATAGAAAAATGCATGTCTGTGAACGATGTGGAAAATTGGGCTCGTGTCAGAATCCGAAAAATTGGGCATACTGACGTCAACGTCAATCTTCTCATTGTTGCAATGATAATTTTAATGGAAGTCTACACGAACAATTTCAAATAAGAAAAGATGTTAGCAAGTTGTGGAATCTTCTTTTGCAGAGATAATTGGTATTCTGAAATATGTAGATTTGTCTCTCTAACGATGGACGCTTTTTAAGATATCAAAGATTACTTAAGCAAAATATAAAGTGCATTGCAGTAGATCCACTTTTATAATCTGTATAGTGAAAGCATCTTTCACTTGAATGCTATTATCACCACTCTTTGCTATTTTCTTTTACATTAAAGCTGTATAGTTATTTCTTCAAAATCCAAGTTATTTCTTTGCTTAAGAGGACGTTTTACCCACATTATTAAAAGATGCAGGCTTTTTTGACGCACTCTTATTAGCTCAGTTAGCTGAAAGGGTCATGAGTCAATAAATACAAAATTTAATAAAGTTGTTTAAATGGTGTGAAATTATTTAAATTTGTGTGCTTAGTTTGTTTAACTGTTGACTGAAAATAAGTGATGTGAAAAATAAAAACATTTAAATTGAAATGTTATACATACATATGGACTTAATAATGTATATTATACGTACATACATTAGTACGACTCTAGTAGCAAAATTTACTTTGGAAATGTTATTTGTACCAGTGCTTCAACTTCAGCACGAATATAATTTATCTGATTAATTTTTATAAGCTTAACCCTATTCAGGTTTTATTTCTTTTTTATGGGACTAACGAGTATCTATTCACATGACATGAAATAAAACAAAAATGAATAAAAGTATGTTTGGTTTTGGTTAAATTTTATACAGATATTTGTTTGAGAAGTAACACTTTACGCATGGACTACTTTTTATAATGCAAGTGCACAAACGAATTTGTGAATTAACAAAATTTCAGTTCTCATTGTTAAAGAAAATAATGCAACATGCAGTGTCAAAATACAGCCAGCGACAAAGTTAATGCAACATCCGCTACAGAAGAACAAACAACAACCTTTGTTGAAGTTCTTATAGAGTTCTATTACATCAGTAGTGGAAAAGATCGTGAGTTTTTAGACTTTAACAGTCAATTGCACTTAGTTATTTCGAAGAAGCGGTTTGGTATTTGCAAAAGAGTTCTATGCACAATAAATTATTGCTGGTTTCGATGCCTTAAATCACATTGTAGGGTACTTGTGATATCTAATAGTGACAAGAACCCTTCGTGAACTGCCAATCGATATACCATCTCTTGTCTGGCTTGCAAGGCTAACACTGTTGGCAATTGCTTGTCCATAATGATCTTCGATCATATACAAACGTAATAATGCAACTTTAGTGGAATGAGAAATTATTATGCCATATAGCTATAAAGCCAGGGCATTGTACGATGGTGGATTGAAGTTCGTTATGGTGCTCGAGTTTTGCCACTAGCATTCTCTAATAGTTACAAAGCAGGAAAATTAATGCGTCTGCCCTCACGAATGACCCATCTTGCCCATTTTCTGTCACTAAACTATCAGTAAAGAACAACAAGCTATTTCTTACGGATTCCATTCCTGTTAAATGAATAAATTTGTGTTTAAGATCACTAAAATAAAAGGGAAACAAAGAGTGATTACCATGATGATCATCATTTAGAGATGCCAAACAGGATAAGTTCTTCTGGTTATAGAACTACGGATTTTAAAATTTGTAATATCAAAACCTAGAATAACTTACAAAAGTGACTCTTGGTATATTTAGACTTGACAAGTTAAACGAAATCTACTTACACTACAATTTTGGTTCAGGCCAAGCTTCTCATGATGAGTGTAGAATAATAGCGACGCACACAGATTAACAGTGATGGTAGCATCAAATAATTATCGCAAGTTAGAGCCTACTATCAATTACTTTAAAGCTTTTGAGTTGCTGTACAATAGTAAGGCATTCCCTCCCTTTTCCAGGTTAGAATGGCAAGTGCATTTTATTTCAGAATACCAGGGACTTCCGTAGGATACACTCTCCCTGGATACCCCACCAATCACTATTTGACGTATATATATAAATAGCTAATGATATTTGTACCATTTCAGGCACAGGCTAGGTTAAAACTTTGACTATACTAGCTCACCTCAGTCTTTATACAACGACTAGCTACTGTACATTTCATTTAGCTCATACCGCAATTGGGTTGAACCAATCGCACTTCTTTCAGCATATGACTCTTAAGATGGCCATATTCCGTAAAGTATTGCGCTTGAGATAACGTGACCATATTCTTGAGAAACTACAGTCAAAGGTGCAGATAATAATTAAGAGCCTGCTTATCCACTCACCACCCCTAGCTATAGCTATGCAGTTCAAATGAGCTAGTACTTCTGAGTGTCAATGCTTAATTTCAATAAGGTCCCACTTCTATTTCTTTATTTTGAATCCCCATAGAATTCTTGTAGCAAATCCACTTAATTATTCAGCCAAGATCTAACAGATTTGAAACGTTTATCAAATTGCAAATCCATAATTCTCATACCCTCGAAGTTATAGAAGTTACTCTTGCATTAGCTGTTAGCCCACATTTTCCGGCCCCACATGATAGCAAATCTGCTATGCGGCGAGTAGCTGTTAAGGTTATTTTATTGCCTCATGTCGTCGCAGTTATCATTCGACTATCCGTCAATACATTCCTGAGCTTCATTAAATCCCAAGCATATACTTAATACTAGTTTCATTATTTAATTGGAAAACGAAGCACACAAGCAAAAATTTGTTAATTGCTAGTTCGCCCTATGATAGGAAACTACGAAGAAAAAAAACGGCTGATAATATTCTATAGTGTTAAGTTTCAAAAGCAGTTATAATCGCTATTTTGCTATTTATTCCCTTTCTGTAGATGCACTACCATATTTTATTTACGAAGCTTTGGTTTATTAGGACATTTGCTTTTTGTTTTCCTTATTCAAGATAAACTTTAATTGCGAAATCAAATGATAACTAAAACATTTCCTACATTAATTCCAGCATTGTGTCCAATTGCCCAACTGACAGTTGCAACGATAAAGAGAAACACACCATTCAATTCAAATAAACCGAACACTATAATTAAAAAGTAAAAGTTTTGTCTTGTCTTATATAAAATTATTTCGTAAAACAGAAATGAACTATCGTGACTACAGCTTTCAGTTTGTTTGCAGCTCAACATCTAAAAAAATTAATTTGCTTGAAAAAAGAAAAAATAATAAATTGTTATTCATGTTCGTTTTGCAGTTAAATTAAACAGAAACTGAAACTGGCATCAATCACCAACGAAAAATAAAGGAGAAAAATAACATCTCAAAAATGAACTCATCCCAAATCATTCTCACTGGAGATCATCGTTAAAATTGTTTGCTCAATTAAACAGAAATAAACATGTGTTTAACAAAACTAAATAAACAAACGTGACTCTAAAGTGACAGTTAATACTATTAAAATATATCTCTGCACAGAAATAAAACAAAAAAACAGAAATGCTGAAAAAATAACGGTCACTAAATAACTTTTACAATAAATGTTAAACAAGAACCACATCTACTTGCACCAAAACACATGTTTCCTTCTGCCACACAGCAGCTCTTTACACCAACTAGACAATTTATTTTAACATCATCAACAACAATAATTAAAGAAAACTTGTCCAAACGCACACTAAGAGGAGTTGGCAAAGTTTTCAAATTCAAAATAAACTGGCATACTTGTGTTTGTAACTCTGAATTAAGCCTGATCCGTTTGTAAGTTTGTGTCTGCTATAGAACTGTGTTCACGTACGCAAACAACACCCACTGTGTTGTAAACGACTATTTAGACTGAAACTGTAGTAATAAATATTTAATTAGTAACTAAGCACTATCAAATGAAGAAAGCAAATTTTTAGTTAAATACAGTGGACAACAAAACATGTTCAAACTTTTGATATAGTAAATATTTGGAAGGTGGGGGTATTGTCTCACACGCTATCGTAATTTCATTCGAA
This sequence comes from Eumeta japonica, assembly GCA_005406025.1. Classification (NCBI taxonomy): domain Eukaryota; kingdom Metazoa; phylum Arthropoda; class Insecta; order Lepidoptera; family Psychidae; genus Eumeta; species Eumeta japonica. Next base: position 13,075 of record BGZK01002449.1, on the reverse strand, counting down.
AAGAAATTAATTCCGATTGTGCGTAGTTTCTTGATGACGTTATTCAGCACAAAACGAATTTTTGTTTCAGCGTTCAAAAGGACCGCATAAAATTCACTTTGAAATAGTGAACAATATATAAACAAACGCATATATTTGCTTTTATTTTCTAAATTCGTGTGCTTGACAAATATTGTCAAATAAGAACTTCATAAGCAAAAAATTACGCATTTCGAAAACTTAAAATGCTAAAATTCAGAATGCTGCAGTTTATTCCTGTTCATTTATTCTTATACTGTATTTGTACTTGATTAGCTTTCGCTTTTCCCCTCTTTTTTTTTTTGAGGCTTTGGAAATAAATATTATTATATATAGGCGATATCAGATGTAACAGCCAATGCGTTAAATATTTCATACTTGCCCCTAAGCCTCCCACAAAAATTATTTGAAAGATTAAATTACATGATATAAAAGACAGATAGATCGACGACAAACGCGAAATAACTGCAAAGTTTTGTTGAAACCACGTATCACGCGCTAACGCTCACCATTCATCGTATTCGGACCTATGTCGTTCACTAACCATATTCGCACTAAACAGTGCATGTTTCTGCATGCCTGGTTAGTTTTATAATGTTTCTGAATAATCTTTACACGTAATGTCGAAACCTTGCGTGTTGCCATGTATGCTCAAACAGAAATGATAACGATATTTAATAATCCGCCTGAGCTGAGCACCGCATTCGATAGTGAACTGAATTGACAGAACAAACTGCCCAAATTCACCACTAAACAAACAGTTTGCATTAAAATTAGTCCAGTCACCATAAATGGTTTCTGTATTGACTACAATATTAAGCAATGATTTAGGATTAGGCTAAAATTTTACGATAGATTGTGGCATATCGAATGCCATAATTTTAAAATGAACAATTTGCAAATTCGTTCAATATAGAATGCGGTAGTTTGCCCCTGATTTGAATACATTTTTGCAAAAACAAAGCTGCTAATCATCACCCCAGACTTCTTTGCCTTTGTGCAAATTACATTTACTAGGGGGGAAACAACAGACCGAAAGCGGCTACAGTCTTGTGCTTGAAGCCACATTAATATATATAATACATAAATTTAGATGATGACCAAATTTACTGCAGAATCTATTTAATATCTGTTATGGTCAATTGTTTTACCGATCCCTACTTGCTTTACACAACTTAAATGCTCTTCAAAAGCCTTGGCTGCAAAAAGTTCCACCTTAAATACTTCAATAACTGTCTACACTAAATCATGCATTGTAATTAGACAATGTACTTAACATGCCTGTAATATTAACAAGCCTTAAACATATTAATTTATGACTTTTCATTATTAAAGCCTTAATGTCATAAAAGCGCATTATTCATTAAAGAAACACGCTTAAGATGTCAATAAATATATTATGCGCGACAACTGCTTAAAAGATTTACAAATTCTTACATTTAAGACACAAGACTGCATTTTCGATTTTTTTATGGTGAAAGTAATTTAAGATTGATATATGGCCCTTAGTTTAATTACTACCTTCTTATTATTACGTTACAAAACCTCTTATAAGTTTATATTGTAACTTTTGATTGATCTTGCAGAAGAAATAACCACAAGAAAGCATTTATAACTGAAAACTTGCGGCATAAGATCAAGCTGACTGTTGGTGACTTGTACAGGAAAAAACTGAGTGTTGCTGCTGCTTCTGGCTGTCATGGGAACAATTTCATTTACTACAGTTTTCCTTCATGTGTTAATCACATCATTGCTGCTGCTGCTTTTGTTTGGCGGTTGACGTTTTCACGTACCATTTTATCAAAAGGGGCGTAAGATTTTTCTTTGCTTTAAACTGGTAACTCTATTAAAATGAATTTAGCAGCTTGTCGGAAGCTACTTTTTAAAGAGTTGTTATTAAGTCAACATGTTTTAAATGAAATGAAGGATAAATTACAATTGCCTCTGTGGGCGATGACGAAAAGAAAGTGCTAGATATTTTGACACATGGAGTGCAATTTTGATGAATAAATTGTAGCTGCACATTAAATATGGATGGCGTATAGCACAAAATATGTTTAACCGGAGTAAATATTATAATTTGAATTTAAATGCGGCAACTTAAGTTGCTTACCATATAAAGACAATACGAAACTACTGGCAAAGCTCTCAAATGTGGTTGTTCGTTAATGGGATCTAGAAATCATTGTGATATGGGAATTAGTGATGTGTTTGTTGCCTTATGAGTAAATGCTGAATAAATCCAATAACCGAAAACTCATAAATTACAAAAATATAGTTTCATTTAAATGTACTAAATGTGCATATTAGCGATTTCACTGAAATTTTGCAATTATATGCCTGGACAAAGACGCAGATCTTAATTTATGAAAACAAATATGTTCATATTACACTTTTACCTAAACATATTAAGTATAAGTAGACACGACTTCGTTAGCTTTTAAAGTAAGTCAATCTACTCCTTAATTTATCTTTTCGAGCTAGTTTTATTAAGAACTAACAAATATAAGTTTTGGGAGATTATATTCAAAAATTTGCACTCAGTCTGTAAGAACCTCGATGTCTAAATGGGTGGGTCATCTGACCAACAGTCACGAGGTGGCAGTTTCGATTCCTACCGTAGACTTCGAGTCTTTCTTGAAGCAAAACGTTGCACAGTTTTCGATTGTTTCCTACAAAGGAAAAAAATCTAAAATGGTAATATAGTTTTTGGATATCTTAATTTTATTATTATTTTGAACTTTTCATATAATTCTTATGTATTTAATTTTACTTTCTATTCAGACTTAAGTTCATATATTATATATATATATATATATATATATATATATAAGATGTGAGTTCACGGCAACCACAATCGAGGTCATGTTGCCATGATGTCGTCAACAAATTACCGATTGTATATTTGGTTAATATGTTCACTCGAACGAAAACTTTCGCTATCGCTGAACCAAAATTAAATAGAATTCGAAAGTGAGTTTGACTTTCGATTTTTCCTCCTTTACAATTGTAAAGCAGACTTTTATTGGAACACTAGTTTATTGGAATGCTAGTGCGCAAGCCGTCGACACAATCAGCCGTATTCTGTAAATATAGGCTTATTAAATAAATTATTTACACATATTTTTTGTTGGCAATATTAATAACTTAATAGCCGTGTTACTGCTAAGCCACTGAAAATATTTTAATAAAAATAAGATTGTGCATAAAAGCCCCATTTAAATTGATATTTATATATATTTTTTCAAAATCGGTGAAGAGTTACGGAAGCAAAAGTGATTACAGAAACTATGTTTGTGTATTAATTATATAGATAAGTAATTTATGTTTCAGAAAACTATTTAAAATCACAATAAATTAAATCAACTACTAGCCCATAAGACAGCTGTCGTATTTCACCGTATCATTTGATGACAAATTTAAACTAAATACAACAATGTTGTTCTGTTACGGTATTTGTCATTTAACAATATGCGTATGTATATAATGTAACAATTTTATGGCTCCATTAATTAAAAATATTATTTAGCGAAGAATTCAAATGTGTCAAAGTTTCATTTACAAATAATAAATCTTTCTTTGTAAAGTCAAAAGAATAATAAATCTCAGCTGCAGTTTTGTCGCATCTATTGTAATTTATGTTTTACTTATAACTGTTTCACACTGCGTGAGCGTTAAAGGTGCGATTATAATTTAATTTTGGGGGCTACCATACTTGATGCACAGACAACCAAGCAGATATGTAGTCTCACTTACATACATACATAAGCATATGTATATATGCGACTGCGATGCGATGCCCTTTCTCTTAAGGGGAGTTGGTCAAGTTAATGCGTGAATATGCGATCATAAATTTTCACACCTTAATATATTCAGGCACGTACAACAATTACCAGCAAAGCTGTATGCTTCAAAAAATAAAAATAAAAAAGAAATAATACAACAACATTAACAAAAAATAACAACAACTTTAATACAGACATTAACAATGTCATTTTCAAAGAAAATACTTGTATAAAAATAATAAAACTATACATTTAACAAAAATTACAGAAATGAAAAAAATGCAGCCATAAATTTGTTAGTTTAAAGGAAACAAAAGAACAGAAAAAAAATTTATCTGAGAGTGTGTCAGTGGAGTCAAAAGCCCTTTGGCCAACCACCGTAACAACACAGCAAATGCCCATGTTACTGCACAATTTACATCTTAATAAAAATCGCACCAGAATTATTGTTAATGTTATTTTTTCTCTTTGGATTTAACTGGCTGTTTGTTTTTTGTCTGTCTGCCTTTGTTACCTGGTGACCCCATTTTTTGTTCTTTCCAACATTTTTTATTCCAAATAATCACTGTTTGAGTATTAAAAAGGAACAATTTCAAATAAAATTTATATTTATTGATTTAATATATCGTGTTAAACAAATCTGTACAGTGTTTTCGTCAGTTAATTTGCCGGCAAAATATTTCAACAGCCATTTTTCTTATGTTACTTTTTATTTTAGGTATTCAAATGCAGCCTCTTTTAAGATTTTGTTGATTTTAAATTTGTTTTGGAACAGTTCAATGCCGTTTTTATGTTGCACAAGCCCAACTCAAGTGAAATGTTGTAAATTTGTCAATGTTTGGTGGTTTTATTTGTGTTGTGTATGTGTGTGTGCTACAGGCAGTGTTGCCGATTGCTGTACAATTATTCTAATACGGGAACAAACTCAAACTTTGTATAATTACATAGACACTGTTGCCGGTATTATAAATTTGGAAGCAGCTAGATTCACTACGGTTTTACAACACTAACAATAACAAAATGCTGCTGATAAATTCTGTTATAAAAACTAAATTATTTTCTCTTTTTATTTCTTTAGTAGTGTTCACTAAAGAAGTGATTACGAATGTGCATATATAGTACTGTTCAGTGTTGTCTGTTAACTAAGACGAATATTCAGCGCTAGTTACAATATTACTTCGCCAGTTGTGAACCAATTTATTTAATTTTTAAAGATATTGCTTCAGTTGTGCTTTGGAAATATGAATCCGATTTTTAAAATAATCTTTTCTCTTGATGGAATTGATGGGAACAAATTTTTACGCAGAAGATATATTTTCAAACCGTAAATTCAAATACTTTCTACTTTTAAAATAAACATAGTTTTAATACTGGATGCCTAAATATCTGTCTGAGGTATATTTTTTAGTATTTGCAATGAAAACATAAAAATAAATGAAATTGTATTTCCAAGCAGCTCTGGGCTGAAGAACAGCTCTCGCCTCATCATAATTATTTCTTAAGTGCGGTCAGGCTTGTTTTGTTGTTTGGCCTTCGAGAGTTTTGCGTCTCACTCGCACTGGTTGAGGCATGGGTCGTGAACAGTCAGTCACAGGAATCAACAAATATTCTGTTAATACCATCTTGGGCATATAGTCTCAGTTACTCGGCCCATATTGTGCATATATACTTTGTAAAGTATAATTAAATAAATAAAGTATTTCCCATTGGAAAGGGCTTGCAACATTTTAGTTTCGTTAAAAAATTTCAAAAGTGGAAGAACACTGTATAGAAGGAGATTTGCGTACATTATAAATTTTAGTAACTGTTAATGTATTTTTTTTTTTTTTAATGTGTTTATAATTTGGATCTAAGCTCTCATTAACTTTCTAACGAATGGAGTTGACAAGTTAAATGAAAATTCAAGATTATTGTTTAAACTCTTTTTGTTTCGGCGTTTCAAGTTAAGAAACGAGGGTCTAAAGATAAACAATTTGTACAGAAATATCAGTGTATCAGATTTCAAAAGAATTGAGAAAATTACTACCGATTGGTATTAGACATTACTCTTATATATTCGTAGCACGAATAAGAAAGTTTGGAAAGGTGTAATCAACGGTTTGAGCGACATTCTTTCAATTTAATATATCTCTCAAGTGTAAAAATATTTACTAAATCTTATTCAGAAAGGAACCTTATCTCCATAATACACCCAAAGAATTTATTGAAACGTTGGAAATAATCATTACTGATTCAGATCTTGTTTTATATAAAAAAATTTATATACATAAATATAAATAAAATTTTATATAAAAATATTCATATAAATATTTTTGTATAATATAAGATCTGAAGCTGTAATAATTATTTCCAACATAACTCATCTCAACATCAAATAAAATAATACATACATATAAAATTTTTGAAACCTAATAAGGTATGCAAGCTGCTACGATATCCATTTTTATTATTAAAACTAAGCAATATCAGAGGTTTTCAATGTCTGTCAATTGTTCACTAAAAGCTGAACGTTCACTAAACAGTGCCAATTATGACAATATCTTTAACCTTATTATCTCTTCAAAATATTCAACATACATCATACATTTAATAACAAAACTATCCGAAGGAGAGGATACTAAATTACATTTACAATATTACAATATATTGCACCCTAAATACAAATTTGCACAACTGAAAATAATTTTCTTTCGTTCATCATTACAGAAGCAACGCACTTAACATATAACCAAATTAAATGTATATTTCCGGTTAAAGAGACAGTGATATAAAGAACTTTTCAGCAGTTAGAGATGTATACTCTGAATTAATTTATGGGAAAAAGAAGTTATGGAAACTTTTGAGTTAGAGCTCTTATGTATTTAGGATGCGATATATAAATCGTAAACACTTTTAAACCAAATACACTTAAGTGCCTGCCCTCGGAGACCATCAACAAAAACCATCAATCACAAGGTTGTGTGCATGCGGTCGTTCTTTTTCGGGTACACGTATGTATTTGTTGTCAGCTCTGTTGATAGATAATCAAAAAGTTTTGATTTTGATGATTTTTTGTACTTCTCCATTTGCACTTGACAAAAAAATAATTTTCTGTGCTTTTCGTACCAACAACATCGCGCATGAAAAATAATTCAACAAACATATTTCAGTTGTGCTATGCTTTTTCATTAAAAAATATAAGATATATATATTTTTCAATTGTGCTGTGCTTTTACCACAGGAATTTGGAAATTAACACCACACACCAAGTCAATAATAAATCATCGTCCGACAATTTTTAATGCGTATACTACGAAGGTAAAATACAAATTGTGATTGAAGCTATTCAAAGCGAATTCTTAGATTACATTTTATAGGTTTATGAGCAATTTTTAAACAAATACATATGTATGTAAAATCTATACATATTATTAAAGAAAATTTTACATACTGCTTGCGATACCGGATGGATTGGTATTCTTTAAATTTGAGTAATTTTGAGATGTTTTGACAACTTTGGTGATTGGGGTGTTTTATTAGCAAATGATTTTCATTTAACATCTTTTTGGGGCTGCAAAACGTTACTGCTTTGTGTGTTGTGAATGCTTAAATTTGTTAATCTTACAAAACTAATTTATTATCAGCTATTAACCCTAAATACCAATATATATGTATGTATATAAATGCGCAGGTAGTTCAAAATGTCAGCCGAAAACTGCTAAAATTTATTTGTGTGTGTTTTTATGAACCTGCACATCTATGATTTTGAATATGCCAATTTAAGATTTTCTATAAGCAACTTTAATTGAATCTTGAGTAGCAATGCGGGAAAAAGTTTCCTGAAACTTCATCTAAGAATTTCCTTGATCTTCAGTTTGGTTTGTATAGATTTCAATTTTCATTAACATAATATATTCCGTTTAACCCAGTAGCCCTGCACAAATGACAACATACATATATAAAATAAGTGGTATGCAACACGACATTCTGTGGCCATATTATGTTTGTTTCTTAAACGAACGGGAGTGTAGTTTATTGGGTGGAAAACTTTATTTGAAGATGGGAATGAAAACTGAATAATATATTAGTAATATTAAGGTATTACTAATGTTTATATGCATTTAGTTTTCTGACGAGCAGATTAACTAGTCAGATATGTTCTCACCATTACAACATTGGTTTAAGAGCAGGTTGCTGGGAAAGAACAACATCGTTGCCCAGCTCATCAGTCCATTAATAACGGATAAGTTGGGGTAAGCTGTACAGCTGCAGGGGAAAGAATAAAAGGCAAAGCAACGAGTGAGGGTATGCATTGCGGATTTGCAATTTGTGGTACTTTCAAAGGAAACCAATGTACTCAACTGCATCGCCGATATTTCTGAGATCCGAGAGGCGGCTGCTATGATTCCCAAAGGCGCAAAGTTCGATATAATGATTTTGATGCTGGATTTCAGCAACACGTGCAAGCGATTAACGACCAAGAAAGATTTTCTGTTCTCATAACTTTATATGGATTTGTCCATTTTGTGCTAAACTATACGATGGTTGGACAACAGATCTTAGCTCTTGTTTAAACAACAGCACGCAAGACATTTTATAATAATTGCGATGGTTTCTTTTACAGAATGTGAAATTTTTATTTTGCTATTAACAAATAATATACCCTAATTGGAAACAAAACTGTTTTATTATATATCAGTGTGTTTAAAAACTTTCTTAATAAAATATTGATTAAATAAAAATTTATTTATTTAGTATGCAAATAAAATAAGATATTTAATATTTTCATAAACAAAAAGCAAAGAAAGACCTCAAAACAACTGTCATATGGACTGTAAAACAATTTTAAAAATAAATTTACATTTCTAATTTTACATTAATTTTATTTTTTTTAATTCAAAGATTGATGCTGAAAGTATGAGAAAGAGTGAGGAAGGGAGAGAAAGTAGACGAGCAGCCATGGCATGCTTCAAGTAATTTAAACAAAAGACAGTTAAATAATAACAATAATACATATGGACATTCCGTGATATGGCTACTGGGCTCTGTAATTACAGCGTTATGTTTAATGCGGAGAGCGCATTGTGATACATCAGCTCATTGCCAATCATCAAATGCTAACACCCTTATTTTAGCGTCCGGTTGTCATCTGCAGCTTTAGCGAAACACTCTTAAATAATAATTCTTGGTAAAAGCTTCGCCAGTATCCTTTTCTTGCCAGAGCAGTATTATCTAGCATTTCAAATTACAAAAATAGTCAAAAATAAGCTTTTGTTTTCTGGAAACTGGAAAGCTACGTAGTTGCCTTCCTATTATATTGTAAACCAATTATTTTGCTTGGCTTGTGTGCAGACATTCCACGCAACTGCTTCGGCTATGAATACCCACGGCTAAAGTCTAGTCGATTCTCAAATAGTTCTGAAAGCATTGAAATTGCTTAAAGCAGTTTACCTGTAAACCCATGACTTTCAACACGAAAAGAGCAGCCACACTGGGACTTCTTGCGTTTATTCATGAACTTTGGAAAGGAATCTGAAGTTCTTTTAAAATTTAAATAGTTCAAGATGTGAAAGAAACTGACGGTTGATTTAAGGCAAAATTTTTTGTGAAATGATGTTCGAGACCATTTTGTGTAGCAAGGAGACTCATTTTCCCTTAAACAGCCACCTCGACAAGCAACCCATCGGTAGAAGCTTAAAAAATTATTATTTTGTCAGAGGGCAGTTAATTTGTGTATCTTATCGAGGTTGCGACAATCGGACATTTTTCGAAAATGCTGGAGGCAAGGCAACGAAGGCCAACTTTGGAAATTGCAGAATTAATTTTTGCAAACCTTTTCCTTTCCTTTTATCTATATCTTGGTTATTTCAAACCCGATTTTGTTCATTGTTTTGCAAACAAAGCAAACAAATTTTGACAATGTATGGGGTTAAAAAAGCACAAGAGGGCAGCCACCTAAGCTGTCAAGTTTACCTTACAATGCAATAACCTTGGATTTAATGATAGATTTTTCTAATATTAACAAATGTAGCTATTCTTGTATTTTAAAAGATTCAATGATAGTATAATTGGTACTTGTAGAATAGGTTGAACTATCGTTTGGTGTATTTTTCATATTAATGCCCATATATTAAAGGTAATGAGTAGATATTTAATTAGAAAACCCATAACATTTTCATACGAATTTAATTTAAAAGTAAGAAACATAATAAATTTTAAGCTTATCACTATTGAAATTTTTAGGCTAAATTGGGTTTGTCGCTATCGATTAAACTGATATGCATGTAAATGTTATGCATAAAAACTCTGAATAACGACCAATGGGAAATAATGCTTTAAGTGCGTGAAATCAAAAATGCACAATATTTTTTTTAAAGAAGAAACTTATACAAATTCATCAACATACACATTTTTCTTGAAATATAATTTTAGATATCTCCACTATTCACATAATTAAAAAAATTAATTCTTCTTATGTGAAGGCAAAGGCAGCACTTCAACGTGTATGAGCCGTTTCCATAGCTGGCCATATTAATTTTGCAAATTCAGAAGATTTTCACTTAAGCATGGAATAGCTCATATGATTTTTTTTTGCTCAAAATATTGCTCTATCTATATTTGACAAAATTTGTATTTCTTTGAACGACTTATTTCACAAATTAGTTTAAATTTTGGACAAACTGGTGCGTGGGCGGTTGTAGGCAAAGCCCGCTATCATTTAAAAATGAACAGAAAAACACAAACGCATTACTATAGAGTTTTTATTGAAAAATAAATTTAACATTATTACATGTCAGATTAATTTTGTCATTTCATTCTACAGTGGCAGGTGGTCGTAGAACAATTGTATAACATTCTAGGAACATTAGATTTGTACGTCAATAAATTTCAACAAAATATACTGCAAGACAAATTGTTATGGTATATATTGCTGACATGCAGAATTTGTATTGAAATGACAATAATTTTAATTATAGTAGAAATTTATATATATCTATACGAATACGCAAAAGTAAAATCTCTTGATGATGATTTTATTTACTAAGAAATTACATTAAGTAGAGACAGACTGGTATCGATATAGAGTAGAACAGAGTGAAGATAGCAACTAAAAGCTTAACTAATTCTGCGCTTTTCATGTGTGCACTGGTACTGACACTTTGTTTTTTTTTTTTTTATTTGTAAGCAAAATCAAATCGTACTAGTTTGTTTAAAAAAATTTGCATTGTATGGGCAAGCTATACTCGGACTAAGAACACTCTCTTAACAATAAAGCCATCATCATTGGATAGTGAATAAAAATTCGAAATCGGATGACTAAAATGCTTTCGTAGCACCAAAAGCTTCTTTTATCTAAATGACAACTGTATTTGATAGACGATATTTATTTCTAACATAAAATTATTTCAAAATTAATGAATTACTCTTGTTTTTGCTCTCGATGTACAAATTGATTACATATACATGTGTTTTATTACTTATCCTTAAATAAAAAGTAGTTTTACGAAAAAAAAGAAAAGAACTTTACTACATATCACTTGTTTTATAGAGATAAAATCCGTGAAATTAAAGTCATTTGTCATATTTGTGAGTAATACGAGGCTCCTGTAAACCTGTGAGCCAAACTACATGGTTAAAACCAATGAGCGCATAATAAGCCAAGACTTTTTTAAGTGTATGTTGTATGACTTGTTGTTGTATGTGTTTTTTTCTAAAAAAAAAAAACAAACGACAATGCATTCTCTGTGCCGGCTTTATATTTCATGTTATAAATATACATCAGGTGCTACGGAAGCTACCACCCGAATCGACTGAACAAATTTGTAAAAAGCATCTAATCTTTAGCTTGTAGTATAATTTTTTACAAGCACCAAATATTAGTATTTCTCTAACAACAAATCTCGTAAATAAAAATTATTTTACCCAGCATATTCGTACTTAAACTATTGTATATAAACTTTTTATTTGACACTTGAAATGTTTAGTATGAATTAAAAGCCAAGAAACGTTTGGCGCGTGTTGCAATAAATAAAGATTAAAAAAATTATTTGAAAATTCAGCAAAAGACTAGAAATTCATTCTACGGAATTGTTTAATTTGTACTATTGCCTTAGATATGTATATTCAACTGTTTAACATTTTTTTTTTTTTTCTTCGTTTTAACAAAATTTTATGTTTTGCAAATTTAGCATTGGAGGAATATTTAATTTCTTAAATATTGCATTTAAATATATAATTAAGTAAAGTTAAATTGCTTTTTTTATAATTGGTAAATTGTGTTCCTCCTTTTTTAACATTTTAACATTTAAAAAATGTTAAATGAATCACTTGAAAACAACTGCCCAGAAACAGAGGTTCCCTATCGATTTTTAAAGATCTCGAGTAATAATTCAATCAAAAGTAACAGAAGTCAATTGACTCATGTTGTAAGATAAGGCGGCTGAAAGACGAAACCACCACCGCCACCACTTGATACAGCAATAACAACGGTAACCTGATCGTTGTAAAAAGATAAATGGCCGAACAATATAAAATTTATTACAACAATAAACGCCTCTGTTGTTGTTCTTAACTTTTGCCAAAATAAAATATGTATGTTTAAAAGAGCATCTCCTTAAAATCATAAAAATATTTGTAAGAATTTATTCTTGTGCAGGAAACTGACGATGATCATGATGATGTATGTTCTGACTTAAAACAATTGGTAACCGTTACCAAAAGATCAATAGCCCGTAACATACATACATACATACATACATACATGTATTTAAATAAGATTTCTACCAGCAGTTGTACACTTACATATACTACATATGTATTTATTCTTTTAACTTCTTAAATAAAAGTAATCACCAGCAAAATCAGTCTGCCTATCAACACCATCATCGTGTTTACAATATCTCCATCACTCTGACGGTCGTTGTTCATTATCATTTTTATAGACATTTATATGATTGACACTTAAATCAAAAGCAGTTGAAGGTGCTAGTAGCAACAAATTTAATGATTTATTGAAGAAAGAAAGCAAAAAACAACTCTTGCGTAAGCCTTTATTATCTTTTAATGCTTTATCTTTTTTTTATTTTATTTTTTGTTGCGTGTTGTTATAATTTAAAAAGCCTTTATTAGCATTTATGGCTATCAAGCCCATTCACTTTTGGTAGAATTTTTTTAGAAAGTGCTAAAGCATAAAATTGCTTGCCTAATATGTAATTAAATATACATACAGGCACATAAAATATTATTAAGGTGGCCATATGCGAAGAAAACTTATATTGTTGTCAAAATATATC
>BGZK01002448.1:0-56578 GCA_005406025.1 Eumeta japonica | reverse complement strand
CTCATTCGCCAAGTTCTGATATTTGTTCTTTTCTCCAGCGAATTTAGCTGCGATAACGGATTTCGTTACAAAAATCCAAAATATATTTACGTTTTCATGTCATTAATTGGAAATGACACATTTTTTTATGAAAAATAACGTATTTATTTTTATTTAGGAAATGATACAAGATTTTTTAATTTTTTTTTTTTTTGTTCAAAATTAAACTAAATACTCGTATAGATGATTTTATGCAGCATGCTCATCGCTCTTTGTTAACTGTAAGTGCGATTTAAGACATAAAAATAATTACAACCTTATTTCATTACAACTTTTATATTATTATTGTAACGGAATTTATGTTACTGTTGTGTTTATAAATATAATAATAATGTAAATTCACGCCTATTTCCCAGAATGGTAGGTAGACACTAGATTTCCACTCGGAAGGATCTTTGCATATCTTTTTTACCTCTCTGACATTCATCAATCTTTTGAAGCAAGCTCGTCGGTTTTGGGTGCTTAAAATTTGTCCCTTTTTGAATATGCCACCGATGTAATATTTCCACATCTGACAATTCCGCAAATAACCGTTTCAAATTCCACAGTTCTTATAAAAACTTCTTATTTCACAGTTCACATTATTTACGTGGTACATCCTGTATGTCAGACTATGACCGACAATAAAACAAACTCTCCGGGGGCACGTATTAATATTCCAACTGGCCAACTGTAAAAATGTCAAATCGCTGCCGAAGTTAACTCCTAAACCCAATTTCCCGACGGCAGGCGTCGAGGGCTCGCCGCCTCCGGGCGTCGCCAACTTCGTACACCTATCGAATTTTTTAGTAGCTTCCTGTTAGTTTCCCGTTTTATCGTTTTCGGCTGACGTGATTCCGCCGAAACAATAAGAAAGTTATCGTCGCTCGTGACGCGGCTGGGAATAGTTCCAACGTTCGCCGGCGGAGCGCGCCCGCCGCGCCGAGCCGACACTCGAACGGGTCGAGACTGAAATTCGTTAAGTCGATCGCGCGAAGTGATAATTTCTCCTCCGAAATCCGCATTTAATATTCAAAAGTTAACCGGAAGTTTTCTAAGCGTATTTGAACGATTGGCGACGTCGGCGCGGCGAGCGAGCTGCGCCACATTTCTGGATTCGGTTGCTGGAACTTCGCGGATTTTTTCTGGGAAACAAAACGCATCTCCATAGTTCGATATCCCCGTCTGCGGTCGTTGCACGCTGCAACAATGCAACGTGCATACTCGCGCAGGTCGTTCAAACCATGCGAAGAAGTCATGACACGTGATGATCAATATCATAATAAATGGTCGACGAACATTTGAACTAGTGTTAACTTTCGGCCTCAACTTTAAATTTAGTCGCCCAATTAGCATCTAGTAAGTAAGTATCTATTATCTAGTAAGAAAAACTGCAGGAGTATCCTTCTGCAGGTAAAATAGAAGGCCATAAAGCGTCTTTAATACTAAGGATGGCGTCTAATGAACACGCCAACATAGAACATTGTTTTTTTGTCGTACTGTGCAAAGTATAGCTTAAGACAAGACAATTTTTTTCTATAAAAAAAAATAATTGTCTTCATTTACGTCCGAATCTTAGTCCATTTAAGCTCTACAGCTTAGATACTGTTGAGCCAGAAACCGCACGAAGCAAAAATAAACTTGTATTTTAACTTGCATATGAGCTTGTAAACAATTTTGTTAGTCAGTAATTCTTCATATTCAAATATGGGCTATGTTAAAAATCCTATGTGTTCATGGTGATTCATATCGATATGGGATTGGCGACCGGCCATCGTAAAAGTCGACAAAATATTTACTTCGGATATTAATATTAGGCATACATAATGGTGGGCGATTCTGAGCAATAGTGAGATGTGTCGTATGCGAAAATGTCCTATTTTTTTTTAATCTCGACGGCTTCCTGTGTTCATATGCCGATGAACAGTATCAAAATAATGTAAGTCTTTGTATGTTTAACATAATTCGAAGTGATTAACGAGAAATTCAATTTCAAATATGCTTTTCAACTGAAAAAGTTCGGATCTGAAAGGTTTGACTTAAAAGTCACTTAGGACCTGTTATCCTAAATGGATCATAGTACTTGACCACAAGATTTTCGGACGATAAGAGCTTCCTCGCAGCCAAGACACAAATATAGAGTTGGATGTGTGGAATAAGACGAATGGAAAAAGTGAGAATAAGTCAGAAACAATTTCCAGTGTGTCCTTTGTGATAGAAAAATTGTGAAGTCACAAGCTACCATGGGACGCATACATCACTTTAAAGGTTCTAACGAAAGATAACGTTGAAAAGGTAAGAATTGGACACAAATGTACCTTTGAGGAAGGAAAAATATTAATCATATGAATTCGATAAAGTTGTTAGCCAATACTGCTTCAGAATTATGTTACAATCAACTAACTCCCATAACAATATTCCGTTACATAGTTATATATCGTTAGGTTCATTCGGAGCTTCAACGACCGCCATAGCTTAGCTTGCGAGGAGGCTCTACTCAGCGCATGCGCGGCGTCTGTAAATGATCTTTATCGGCATACTGCACAAGAATGTGTGCCATTGTGCTGCATGCGTTGCACACAATTAAAATGGCACTACGCACAAATAATAATGGTGCAACATTGTGTGTATTTTTTTTTGTGAATACGTACTTACGTACTCAGAAGGCAATTTGTATTTGAATACAGAACATGTTAATATCAGTTATAGACTATAAGAACAATCAAATACATTGTAGTTGTTATGTGTATATTAAATAAAACATAATAGTATGCATATTCAATGGCATTTATCGAAATTTATAGGTTTCGATAATACTATAAATAAAGACAGAAAACGTATAGCAATGACTACTAAACAATAATGTCCACAAATAATTTAGTTATTTTATTTTGGTTGATAACAAGGATCGCTAAAAACGATTAATTCTAGTAATCTATTAAAACAACTCTTTTTTATAACTTTCAAAAGCATTTGAATAAGTATATTAGTGTAATATTAGCTTTTTATGAAAATTAAAGCGGTTATTTTCAAACAGCTGTAAAATTGCATGAATTTGAAAGTTTTAAATTGTTGCTTATCACGAAATCATTACGAAATAATCATATTATTTTAAGACAATTGTAATACACGATAGATATGGAATAGTCTAGAATATTAATACTTGAAATAGGTAAAAAAAAAATACGAAAAATCTATATCGTATTATATAATTAACATACTTCCTTTACACATAGTTTTGTTAAACAAAAATCAAAAAAAAATTATTACTTGCATCTGAGAACGAGTTTCACTATTGAGGAATATTGAAACTGAACTTACCCAATTATAACGTTCAATTAGAAAATTTTCCTTCTAATTTCATCGTAGGTGTAGTATAGATTCACTATATATGCCATTCGGGAGAAAAAGCGATTCTCAACCCCAGTGTGAGTTTTCACATGGCACCCTCGTCACCAATCACTCATTTTCTTCCCCTGCTGAAGGGTGTACTATTGCAAAAGGCATCTGTCTCTTGGCGTATATATTGAAAATCATTGAAGAGAAACAATTTTTAAGTAAATATCAATTTTATATAAAACATTGTATTTTAATATTTTCAAGCTAATTGCCATGACGATAATTGCCATGACGATAATTGCCATAACGATAATTGCCATAACGATAATTGCCATATTGAGGATGATGTCTTGTTTTAGATGAAGGCCGTATTTTCTGTATAACATAAAAATATTTAAGTTTACCTTAACACGATGAAAATAAACACTTAAAATTAATTTATTTAATTGTATTCCTTTAATAGATTTTAAAACCACGGCATCTTAAAACACCTTCTAAAATTGCTGTCGCAATAGTTTCACATTCGCAGTTTCGTACGTCCATTAATCCTTTAGTGCATTCAGTAAAGCGAATGTACTTAATATAAATCAGATAACGCGAGCTTCTTGTAAAAATTATATTATGCTGACTTAAGTTTTGTTTAAGTACACAATTCATAAGCAAACATTATATCCTCATTCTCTTCATAATGTCATATGATTCTAATACAAGAGTCATGAAACTTGAAGATTAAAAAAAAACTTACTAGTACTAAGCCTTATTTAACACTGAAATAATTGCAGTACAAAACCGTGCATGTCAATTGAACTATATTAATTGATTTTCCTAGTGTAATGGTCCGCTAAAAAGTAATGAGCCACAATACAGCAAATGCAAGCAATAGAAACGTATCCCATAGCGAACATATAATCGCTTAGCGATCTGTCTCGCTAAATTGATATGGATATTGCTTCGTGAACATTTCATTTAATGTTCGATTGCTTTGTAACGACGAGAGAGGTGTTCATCGATCTATTATACCGGTCTACAGCATTTTTGCGCATTGGATATATGTACCTTCTTTTTATTGCTTTTATAACCAGAAATAAGAATAAAAACAAGAAATAGTTCTGTACTTGATTATGTTTGAAAAAAATGCAAAAAACCAGCTATAGAAAAATACATAGAATTTGTACATGGAAATGATGCATGAAAGGATAACGAACTTCCACTTATGATTTATTTTTCTTAAAATAGAATCCAAATGTTTAAAAATGAACAGTTTTGTTTTCCTATCATATTGATCAGAAGTTTCTCTTGTCGACCCCCAAACACAATCCTCCATCATGCTATCAGTGTCTGGCCTCGGTGACGTCTCTCAAATTCCATAATGTGTTGAAGGACGCATTCCCCTTGTTCTTCCGTATGAACTCCCATATTATCCTTAAATTAATCCAAATGAGAATGTAACAAGTGCATTTTTAGAGACATTCTACATCCGATGATGTAAAAATTTGAAATCATGTCAATAATCTACTTGTCATAATTTTCAGCTCTATGGTTTTCAAGGATAACATGAACTACTTACTGACTTAAAACTTTCTAGGCTTTTTTCTCCTCATTGCTAAGTAACAGTGGAAAAATATCACAATCTCTATTTTTTTTCTTTGAAGGCTTACAAGGATTTCAGCTTTAATTTTCGCTTCTGAAAGCTTTGGAAAAAATGTACACATATTAGCGACACTACCCCCCCCCCATTCCCGCCCTCTTACTTCGCCTTCGACGGTGACCGCGCGCAATTACCAACATTATTTGGAAGTCGTTGAGCAACAAGGATCCAAACCACAAAAAGCCACCTTCGATAATATTGACGTTTAAAGTTTGAGCGGTGTTTCTTCACGCACGCTCTGCTTTGATTTTTGAATTGATTTATACAAAATACATATAAAAGCAATAGTTATTGATTGCTGTATTTATGGTTATGTGTAGTTATATATTTCTCAAAGTATTATAAAAGATTAAAAAATAATGAGTCCCTAATATGTGGATCGGTATCTTATATCTCTATTACGTAGTACTTTAGGTTATACGTTTGGATCGTTTTGCTAATATAAAAAATCGACCTTAAGGGTCATTGATATATTTGACTCATATTTTACAATGTTGTGGATTGGTCCTTATTGCTAATTACATCCAATTGGGCGCGAAAATCAAAAATGGTCAAATCGCTATATATGTTTTTTAAAAGCAAATGTTTTCGATGTCCAATCACATTTTTTATATATTTTTG
Source organism: Eumeta japonica (assembly GCA_005406025.1). Lineage (NCBI taxonomy): Eukaryota > Metazoa > Arthropoda > Insecta > Lepidoptera > Psychidae > Eumeta > Eumeta japonica. The sequence continues at coordinate 50,952 of BGZK01002448.1, read as the reverse complement.
CTTATACAATAAGAATATATTAAATAAATCTCATATGCAAAAAATTTTTTTTTTTTGTTGACCGGTGTTATGAATATAGAAGAAGCGCGATTTGATAGTGGAACAGACAAATGATAGTTGGTGAGTCACTGTGCTCAGATAGTCTCAGATGACGCTTGCAGATTTCTCATGTTGGAAGTATCAACAATTAACCAAATTTTGTTGCTGCGATCCTACAGTTAAACTAATGAGTCTTGTTTGCAGATCAATGCATGGGTGAAAGAAAAATCTAATCGCAACCCTTTATTTTTTGAGATATCAATTAAACGAGGTCGTGTTATTGCTCTCTTAATTCGACAACATACAGAAGGCATTCCCTTTATATGATATTTTATTCCAAGGAAAATGTAGTCGTTCAAAAAAAAGGTTACAAAAATAGTTTTAAGACTACTGTAAAAATTAACAAGTTATGTTTGTTTTAAATTGCTTTTTATACAGAGAGGCTATTGCAAAACTATAATGTCAAACTACTACTGTGTTATGCATTTGATATAGAATGTTATTATAAATATTGTATTTATATATAATTTATTCATCTACTATAGGTTAATCTTGTAATGTGTACATGGTGCTCCGTTTCGCATGCTTTCGGTACTTTCAAGGATTTAGTGATTTATTTTCTCATGACCAATTAAAATTATTAAGTTTACATTTACTTTTGTAATAATTGCAAAGTCAGCGATAATTATAAACCAGTTATAATGTAATATAACAACTTTGATAAATGTAAACCAATGTGTCTAATTGTTATTTTGTCTTATCAAAAAAATAAATAAATGAAATGATGAATTTCACGCTCGATTGGTTATCGCTCCGATAAACGTATCCAACACATATACAACGACATCATCTAATTGTACAATCAAAGACAATATCAATTCATAGGCACAAATTAAGGTCTTTTCTTCGTTTTTTACTAAACATGTAAACAATGACACATATGTATATACAAAACGCTTTTATACAGAACCTGTAATAACAATACTATAACAACAAAACAACACAGTCTTGTAACTTACACTGTATCATATCTTATAATTCACTAAACGCTCTATAAACGAATGTTATCTCTATGGATTTTCTTATGCATGACGTCATAGTAACACAACAGCTCCGACTCGAGAGTATTAATGCCCGTTGTATTTGGTTCTCAGAACAGGGACTTATCGGTAAGGGTAGCAAGGCGGCCACCCTCGTTGAGAGGGCTAACAGCTGGCGCAGTCAGCGCGGAGGTACGTCAGGGCCCGGCTCCTCTCGCCGGAATTTGGGTTGCATTGTTCCGATTTCGCTTTTTGAACTACGAACACTTTTCCTGGCAGTCTTTTTGAAATTTTGGCACCTTTTTGAAAACGCGTCGCTTATTTTTTAATTTTTTTTTTGTGTCGCAAAATATTTGTGGTTTTCTTGCTGTCCATATGCGATGCAGTCAATTATTGTTTTATTTCATTTGTGTTGAAATATATTTTTTCCATGTTAGTAATCTTTAATGTATTTGATTTGTCTTTTAAGAAAATCTGCGATATATATTTTTAAAGTATATGTAATTAAAAAAAAATGTTTAAAAAAGAACTTTTATGTTTTAATTTACTAAGCTACAATTTTTGGGTATTCTTAGAGTGTAAAGTTCCAGATCGGTGCTATAATTGTTAAGTCATTGCCCCTGAATATTAAAAAAAAAACGAAATTAGTCCCAGGATGTGTCATTTTGTCACTGTCACAAAAAAAAATTGACACAACCTTTTGTTAAATATGAAAATCAACATCGTACGCACTCTCACAAAACTGTAATATATTAGGGAAGAAAATTTGACAGTTGCGTTAACAATTACTACTACTTATTCCAATCAAAAATGGTAAATACGGAACCCTTATAGTTTCGTCATGTTCGTCAGTTCGCCCGTCCGTTTATATATCACAGGCATTTCACTCAAAAACTACAAAGTGCATATTGATGAAATTCGGAATATAATTTATAAGCCACTACTTAGTTTCGTAATTAAATAACAAAAATAAATATTTCTAGAGGGGCACTCCATACATGTAACCGAAGCTGAAAAAAATTTTTTTTTCAACAAACATCAAAGTGTGTCACATATTTCGGCAGTTCTTTTATAAATACTTTCAGGTATATAAGCAGATTTATGACTAATATTTAATATTTCTGTAAATAATCGATCCGAAATTAGCATAAATTGTGCCCCTCCTTATTTTTTAAACTACATGTCCAAAATATATGAAAAAAGAAACATTTTGATTGTGATCGGATACACTGTTTTTGAGTTATTGCCGAAAAATTTCGCTTCTTAAGAAAACGACGTTAGTGCAATGAAGATACGCTTTTTTGCTCGTGCACTTTAGTTTACACTGTTTTATAGTAACAGTCGACGAACCTGTTTGTTTTTTTAAGTATCGACGACTAAAGTGCTTATAACTGTTATAATTCTGTACGGGAAACATGGAAAAAGTGTAACAACGTACTTTTTTCATCTTTAGCGCATTTATTTGTAGTAATGGCTTCGGAACCCTATAATAAGCATAGTCCGAAATGTTTCTGGCCAGTTTTCTTTTTAATATACCATAAAATTTACATTCATATCCTAATATTCATATGCTATGATTTGACAATTACAGGTACTGATTTACAACAAAACGTTACAAGAATTTCGTTTTTATTAACGTAAATGAAGATCTAACAAAGTTCTATTTAAAACTCGTTACACAGGATTCCTTATACTTTGAAGAAAAAATATAACAGATTTGGTTTGTTAAATTTCGGCAAATATTTTTTCAATATTTACGCCATTTCATAATTTAATTTTAATCAAATCTTCGTTATTTTTAAATTACTTTGTTTATTTTATTATTTCATACTACTTACAATTACTTCATAGATATCTATTAAATCTCTTCCATACACAATACAACAGCTTCCATAGCGAACAACCCAAATTCTGGTCAAACGGATTGCCGTGATATCTCGGTCGCGCTCGCGCATGAGCTTACAAGGAAAGCATTCTGGATCGGTCGGCCGTAGAGGGCGTTCGCCTCTGAACTGCTCAGTGGCCTGTGCTTCTAGAGCTTGTTGGTTGGCAGTCGGCGCGGCGGTGCAGCAGTTGGATGCATGCGTTTTTGGCACTCTAGCACTCCGATAATTATCTAATCAAATTCACAACTTCACAACTCTTGATCACGAGCGTTGATTTTATTTTTCCTATCGGTCACGATTTCACAACATACCGCAGTGTGATAGCACGATTCTTTTGTACACCTTCACGACACCCTGTACGAGTATTTTGGTATTTTTTTATTTATTTCTCTTATAAGCTTATCACATTATAATTTCCACGGCTTCTCGAAATTTCACAATCTCGAATATAAGTCACCATCTCACAAATTATCGCACTTTTATAGCACGATTCTTTTCTGTATATCCTTGCACTGTAAACAATTACGGTCGTAACATGTTACTTCGTACTTTCAAAAATTATCACACAGAAATTTCAACTTATGCTATGAACACAAAGCAGTAATATTTAACATTTTTTTTTTCAGTTTACATCGCAATAATCTTTACCCTATGATGTCATAAAACAAACCTTATTGTCTTATTCTACAATGACTTGAGCCATCCATATTGCAAGATAGCTTTAAAAATTATAGGTTAACGGCCTACAAAATTTACCTATCGTTGTATTTTCAATATTCGAATAATTATTAAGCTGATTGTTCATCAAAAAAATACGTTTGGTTATTGTTTATTTTCAATGTCGATTTAAAAAAGAGAGTCATTCGTTATTTTACTAGTAGATTTCTTTAGAAATGTAACTACTGTATTTAGTATCATGGTAAAACTTTCCGTTTACGTTTATATATGTGTATGTAACATTACATAACGCGTCTTGTCGTCACACGATAGCAACCGCTATTCTCAAAGACATTTTAATGAAACCCGGCATACTTATCCAACAGGAGATTACCTTGAACAGATTCGAACATCAACAAAATCGGCCGCCTAGTATAGAAATGGTGGTCATTTAAGATTTCCGAAATACTAAAAAATAATACTCCGGTGATTTCTTCATCGAATAGCCGTTAAATGCTAGGACTTAACTTAGTATTCGGGATTCTTTTGCGTTCATTCATACAATTCGGTATATTGTAAGTAAACAGGGAGAATTTATTTTCATTGCTGTATCTAAAGCTTTTTTTAATTAAAACAAGAGTATCGTGAAATTATATATCAAATCTCTAAATTATACCAGTTGGTATAATTTAGCCGGAAACCATACAAATGAATTGTACTGTAAAATTATATCCTTGCGTTTAGTTAAAAGGACTAGAAAACGCCTCCGCTTCTAATATTTATGTGATAGATAACATCGATTTTTTTTTGCCTGGAGCCGAATTTAAATTAAAAGCGAAATTTATGCTATTTGGAAAATAGTTATGGACTATGGTAAAACAAAAACGAATCATATGGCGGCTTAAATGAATTCCACTTAAATAAATTTAAATCCTTGTATACAATAAATTACTTGTAATTGATACTTAAAAATCCGTTAAAAAGTTTCACAATAAAGCTTAACCTTCAAATGACATTTCAAACACCACGGACTTACAATTTAATTTTTCTTTAAGAGATAAGTAGGTGAATTTCAATTGCTAAAATAGATTCATACAAATTATAAATATGTATTTTTAGTACTTTCTTTGAAAAGGACCATCAAATTAACAGAATATTTTTTTTTTTTGTAATAAAGTAATTTGTAGATAAAATGGAAAAGTTTTGCCAGAGCGAATGTAAATTTAGTCAGAAGATATTTTATAATAATACACTTTCTATTCAAGTAACAAATTTGGTTGAGATACAGATAACGTCGCAACCAGTTAAGTAGTCATTTTATTCTCTTCTATCATACGAGAATAAAATTATAACTTCCTTTTCTGTAAATCTGTGTCATCGCATTGACTTCAGATATCATTTTGACGCGCATGCGCTTCCAATATCGTAACTCGCAATGGTTAAATAATACGATATTTAATGTAATTAAGTAATAATTAGAAATATACGTATCCTTTGAGGACGGTAACGCGTTAATGATCGCCCGAAATTGCGGTTGTTCATGGGCGACAGTGATCACTTATGTTTAGGGTGATGGACATGCTTGTTTACACCCTTCGGTGTTAATATAGATCGATAGACGTAAACTTTTCATAATTGCACGTACATTATTTAATGAATGTTAAGACATTCGAAATAATTTGTAAATAACGGATCAATTCTTACTCTTTGTATTCCAATCTATTATTTTATCAACATTTTGATATGCTATTTCTTTTTCTGACTGTTCTATGTATATTCATGTGGAGAAAAACCTTCGTTGCGATATCGGCGCCACACCAAATTCGAATCGTTTGCGGGTTTTTCAGAGAAATCCCTTTTTTCTACCAAACTCGGATTTCATTAGACCGTCTCTACCAAATTGGGATTAAGGCAAAGGTCATCGAAGACACGGGACGATGGGTGACGTCCCTCAAGTGATAAATTACCTCTATTTAACTGATTTCAAGGTTTAAGCCCTTTGAATGTCCGAAAGAGTAATTCTTTCTACTTTTTTCAGGCACAAAAGTCAAAAGCTATTATATATTTTTTTTTAATTCACGTAGAAATGTGAACCATTATATATTGATAAATATTAGAATTAATACGGTTTATATTGCTTTTGGAATAAAGTAAAGATATTCTTAATTAAAATGTCTTAATTAAAATGTTTGTATAATTCCGTGGTACACATCACGGAAAAAAGTACTGAACCTTCAAACCTCTTTAATTTCAGACTTAAAATTGAATAATTAAATTATTCATGTCTAGAATCGGGCTGTTACCAAAAGAATCACTTCAACATATTTTATTATTATTTATTTCACATTTATAGTGCTAGTGATTTAATTATTAATATATTATAGGATTAATGTATAATACACACAAGCTTTTTCTTCATACTCTGTCATAAATATAGAATTTTAAATTCGATATCTACTGACAAGAGGAAAATCCGTTCTAATCATACATTTGAATATAAGCATAAATTATATTTGTAATGAAATATATATATGTAATAATTTAATATTTTCTTTGATTTTTTATAGAAACTTTTAGAAACGTTTAATATATGTAGAAATAATCAAGGTTTTATTTTGATAAATATATCTCATACTAAGATATCATACTCGTATATGAATCATGCGCAAAAAATAAGGAAAAATACGATTGACAACTTGTACAACCGGTCGAAAACGTATTCGAGTAATTAATATCACACGCGATTATTCCTGATTATTTTAATAATAATATAATTAAAATCGTTATTCTGGCTTAAAAAGAAGACTAAAATAGACAATAATTTGTAAATCAATTAAGGAAGAGAAATATACCACAAAAATAAATGTACCCAAAATTACAAAACGAAACCACAGTTGAGCTACAAGCGCATAGAGTTCGCTGTCAATGAAACAATCAAATCGAGTGGAGTATTTATTAATAAACGAGTACGACAATCCAAACCCATTAGGGGGGCAATTCTAGGGCGATGTGGAAATTATCACATGAGACAATTATCGAATGAGGAATTTCCATATACAAAAGGACAAAAAACGTCAAGCGACGGTTAAAGTCTGTATTTCCACTCGTCTATGGAATTTTTAAATAGTTTCTATTGTCAGATTCTGAATTTTCAATAAGTACTAGAATACTTGTAATATTTAAAACGGAAAACGTGCAGTTTAAAACTTCTCAATTTGGAATAAAAAAAATCGTTGGAGGATAACAGTCTTTTTATTCTACTATTAGTTATATTTGCGACTATTTGTTATATTTTCATTAAAATAAGGTTTTGCCCATCATATTGATCTTCCAAATTTAGCGTTTGACAATCAGTGACGTGTGCTGGAGTGTATTTGCTGTATGTCACATGAAAGCCGTTCGAAAATTGTCACAGCTTCAAAATTGAGAGTATTAAATTTCGTATGAAATGAAAAATGTTAAATGAAAACAGTAAAGCAGCATCTATTATTAAACCTACAATCTATTAAAAAATATCGAATATGACAATTCCCACATGACTCGAGAATCGCTTCCCTGATATTTAATACTCTAATTAATATTATAACTGTTTCGAAATGTCAGCCCGTGACTGCTGACGTCACGCTATTGACATACTCTTATCATTTTTAAACAATTCTTATCCGTTTTCGTTTTAATGAGGCTTAAATCATCAATGAAAAGGACATTTGTATTTTCGCGTTTCACGTCTGGATGTGAATACAGATTGAGGTGCTTCATAAAGTTTTATTTTGTCATTGTGAGCAAAAATCACCCCTAAATTGCGCAGCCTAATTTCGCCGGCCGTTTTTAAAGGCGAATAACCAGCAACGCGGGACATGCTCGTTTCAATGTATCGACACCCGCCCTAACATGTCGCATGAGCATGTCCTCTTGTTCAGTAAGCTAATTATTTGATTTTAATGCCGACTATCAAACTTTATTCTCTAAATACGATGAAACTTCGTGAACATGACGGCAAATTAAATCTTTTTGCTCACCCATTTTCGCGAGAAATATACAGAGAAATACTAAAATTTCACCTACAATATATTTCAATATTATAATTTACCGAACCTAATTTAAAATAATTTACTCTTTAGTTAATAGACAAAGCCATGAAATTCTCTGTCCAGATTGCTGCTTAAGTTTTTGCTTCCGATCGAAATGCAACGATTGCTCGTTGCCGTCTCGTACGCTTAAAACTTAATTGTACTCAGAAATAGTATTTGATTTTAGCCAATTAATTTTTGGCAAATGTGACAAACATATTACATACATATATCTTAAGTTTTTTTACTCAGAAATCGGTAACTTTAACTTTTTGTCCTCGTTCTTTGATATTAATCTCACTGATGAGACAATAAGCGACGGTAAATAACGTAAATGCGAAACGTTCATCGTTTATGTGTTTCTAATAATTATAAAAAATATATTACATAAGCCGCTCTACTACAAAATATATAATTTGAAGACACAACGACATAGAATGCAAAGTTTTGTGTTAATTTTACAGTTGTATATATACATATATATATATATATATATATATATATATATATATATATATATATATATATATATATATATATATATATATATATATATATATATATATAAACTTTAAAAATTAATATAAATTTTGTAAAATTGTATAACTCTCTTTTAATTGTCTCCCCGGTCGATTAGGACCTGTGCATCGGATTGCGTTAATGCACTTCGCCGCATCAATAACAAGTCACGAAAGCCGACTGACGGTGCATTACGGCGGACGTCCAGCAAATGAGATTTGCCGGATGCACTAAAAGCTCGGATATCTACTTAATTATGCATCACTTAGACATCCGCCGGCGAACTACGTACGCGGCAATCAGACATCAGCGTGAAGTATTTTCCCCGACGATAGGTGAAGTGTTTAGTCAGTTGCCGTGGACATAACTTCGTTGCTAATGTTAACCCTAGAATATTGTAGTGGCAACTGTGTTCGATGCCGAACTGTGAGGCGAATGTACGAGAAGTAAACGAGGACAAGTCATATTGACGAAAACGAATATTCGAAGTCGATATTCTTCATTGCGAAATCCGATTAATCGAGAGATATTACAGTGATATTAAATTGATTCATGGCCTATTTTATTCTATTACACCATTTCTACAGTTCTCATGCGTAACGCGAGGGTTGATCGTAATTAGCACAAATGTTTTGTACATTGTGCTATATTAATTTCACTAAATATATCGGACGATGTTGACCCAAATTCAATTTATAAAGCGTTTAGATATATATTGGAACAAACTCGTGATGAATAAATGCACATATTTTTTTTTGAGACAAACGTTTGTTTTAAAGTTGGTTTTTGATATTACTCAATTTTAAATACGATTTATGTGCGATATAATTATACGATAATATGATTTTATATTTGGTCCAGAATCTAACAGAAACTGTACTTTAATTTTTTTCTCATATTTATTTACAAACGTAGTAAAATACTTTATACGGTATTCCAAATAAACAGAATTGGAATTGATATTATTTTAAAGCGTCTTATATAAATAAGAAATATAAGACAGAAAATGCAGAATATTCTAAATTAGGTAGTTTTCATTCATTATCTTCAAATTTAACATTTAAGACCAAGCGTAATTAATACGTCTTTGACAGCGATCTACAAAATTCAAGACAGAGAGACAGGAATTATAATTTCTTTAGTATTATAGCATGTAGAACAACAACTAGGTAAGTATTATTTCAAGCAGGTATTACTTGCTTTATGGTAATAAATTTTAAGAAAAAATACTTTTTCCATTTATACACTTAAGCAAAAAAAGCTTAAATGTATAAATGAAAAAGAAATGTTTTTCTTCTTTTATAATAATTGTGATTTTATGTTATTCAAATTAACATCAAATCATAAATTATAATTATACGATGTAACACAGCATAATTAAAGTATGGCGAGCGGGAGTCAATTTGATTATGAAGATGTGCAATGTAAGAAGGAAGGGACAAAAGTTTTTACCTATATAATAACTGTCAAACGTTATATAATGTATAAATATATATCATATTGATTTCTCACTGGAGACATCAATACGAAAATTTTGGGAACAAAACACAGCGACTTGTCATATTGTAATAATTCACTTATTTCATAAATCAGGTATTTTTCGTCATGCTGAGAATTGAGTTTTCTGATAAGGATTTTTCTCCTTTTTTTTTTAATTATTAAAATATCGTGTTACTGAAATTCCAGGTTCGTGTCTCAGCTACGGCCATTCCTGTTGGGGAGGTGAGTAAAACTGTGACTTTTAAATTTGGGTAACTCCTATCCGGTGCAACCTAAGAAATACCGATGGCCTCCCTCTACCCTCACGTTCCCATCCTTGCGCCCAGGTGGCTCCCTCGCAAGGTCCTACATCCGTTTTTCCTGTCACACCCGCCGTCTCTATCTGAGGTTTTTATTCGGCTTTCCTTCTGTTTTTATATCCAATCATTTTGTCGATCGCATTCCAGCTTAGCAACGGTTTCCAGTAAAGGAATACAAATAAATTTTTTAAACAATTTTTCATATGTATTTTTTAAATTATTGATTATTTGCTTAAATTGATTAAATAAACTGCCCTACCAATGAGCTGATATTGAGAAATTAAATATTTAATTATTTTCACACCGACTAAGACACCTTTTCATATTAAGTAACGGCCCAAAAAAAGCAAATAAATTGTACGATCACACAGAAGCTGACAAAAGAGAAACATTCAATATACAGACGATCAAGATCAAAACTCACGGTCCAATTTCACATTCAAGCAAATTGACTTGCTAATATGCATGAGTTGGTCAAATTTACGGCGGTTATATGGAATAGGTCAATATTTCTGTTGGAGTACTGAGAAAACTTTTTGCATCAATTATATAGGCTGATCAAGGACAAAATACCCTTATTTAAACGTCGTACTACGAGATCCCTTTCGATACCGGCTTACGACAAACATCGACGCTCGAAACCTTCATTAAAACTAGCGGTAACGATACAAGTAATTTTTATTTGTTTACTTGTGGGATTTATCCAACTAAAATTCGTACAGGAGTTATGAGGCTAATGAAGCTCTTTTCCTTGTTATTACTCTCAAGGTCTAAGTCTCTTTTCTTCTAGAAACACCTGGTGTATCTCCCTACTTTTGTCTCGCGAATTTAATAACATTTAACCGTTTTCAGTTTACAAATAGAACTAACGTTTGCGCAACCACCACGGAGGGCGGAGGCCTCGCATGCAAACTATATATAATAAGTAAACAAGAAGAAAAGCCAAAGGTACATATACAGCAAAACTGTGAGATACAATAATTCACTACTGAAACCGCGTTAGCACATTTAGTTGTTGGCACTTGACTTGAGAACGCACTGATTGCCAAAATAATACTAAATCATCAGTAGCAAATTTCGATATATATCCCTCAGATATTCCTCAATTGTTTGTTTCGAACATTTTCCGATCGTAAACAAACAATTCATTTATAACAACAACACGTAAATTTTCATTTTAATTCTCGACGACGACGTAATGACCGCCGCTTGCTAGTAATTCCTTTATTCGAGACTACGGAACCCTATGAACGTTAATTCTATAAGCGCTTCGCCGCGTTCCGCAATAACGACCCTAATAAGCCTCGGCGTCGGCGGACGTCCATCACGCGTCATCGTTGGGGCTCTGATTGCGGCGCGGTTTTAAACGAACCGAAGGTAAATTTCGTCGCTGTACCGTGACGCGTGCGCTTTGAACGGTGGGCTTTTGTCGTCACGTCAAATTACCGGATGTTCGCTGCGGCGGAAGTGTGCGCAACGGGAGTCTCGTGACAACCTCGTCGATAAATAATCTGAAGAAAACGGTCTTATGCAGCTTCGTATCGGTAGCCAGATTTTCGTCGAGGCCTCCGTCGTCGTAGATCTCGGCACGCGCTTGGTCCGAGTTGCGATGCCGATTACGATACACGAAATGCTATGAAACAACTCGGTTTCATTCCACAGCTAAGAGTCTTCGAAACGCTTCTAGATTACTGGCAAAGTAAATATTTGTTAGTCGTCCGCATGCAGCAGATTATGTGTGTACATGGTTTCAATATGATCGGTTGAACCCAGTAACGTGCACGGAGATTCGGGCAGGGTATGTAAAGTTAAAAAAAATTTGCTAGTTTCAGCATTGTTTCGATTGATGGCCCACCGACGCGACGGTAAGTACCTTTATACCTTGTACAACCGGAACAATGCTGAAAGTGTTAAGTGTTTTTAGCCTTACATACGCTGAATTTTTATCCCATGAACCAGAGCAAATACAAACAAACTCACTTTTCAAGTAGTATCTCAGTAAATGTGGCTAATATTGATATTCAAATATCCGGATTATCCTCTAAATATTATAAGACATTCAGGGCTTTCAACCATATCCAAAAATTTGCCTTTAGCTTGTTTTTAGCTCATAACTCTATGGTAGCAAAAAATATTCTTCAAACATTTTGATTGTACTATAAAAACTTCCAACTTTGCCCTAGTAATATTCATAGAAGCTCTGGTACTGCTGAAATTCTCTCTAAAGGTACGTATTCATAGTAAGAACGTCTTTCAGAGACCTCGAGTATAATGCAATCCTCTTTGAGATCTAATGGGAATATGGCCTTCTCGTTTGTGATATCTTATTTTTTTAAACTTCCATCCTCTAGGTTGCCAGACAATCTTCTTTGTCTAAACAAGCACAACTAATAGTTTATGCTTCTAAAACACTATTAATCACTTCGTAAAAGCTATTACCTGAAAATTGTGGACTAGCGTTCAGATTGTTATTTTAGGTCGACGAAATAAAGTTGTAAGTATTAGTTCACACTAACAAGCGAAGTGCACATTATACTATTGGTCAGCGGCGAAATTTATTTGTGATCAAAAGCTATATAAATGTTACGATATATTTGCGATAAGGAAAAAAAACTGTTCTTTCTTTTATTAAATACAGAATTGAATATAATAATGAAACAAGAAATAAAAATATTCAAACATTAAAACTATGTTTAATAATTTATTTATATATCTGCTCGTTGTTGCCAGATTTTTATCATCCCACTTTTTTTTATTACTTCGTTTATGAGGGCTCGGACCCATATCCCTACATCTCAGCTCAGTACGGATTGGGGACTCCTGAATCGTTATAGGGATTCTTAAACGAACCGTTGTGAGGACACTTAAAGAATTGTTCCGACTATAGAGGCGACAACTTAACGTGTTCTCCGAGGCACGGTTCGAATGATTTGTAATTTGACTCAAACTAAAAAATCACTCTTCAATTCGCCCTTTATCAAAGATACAACCTTTCGATTGACTACCACCACTCGTATCAAGTCCATAGTTTAGATTAATTATTTTTAAAATGTCTATTATCCCGTATAAAATGTCTATTATCCCGTATATTTGGAAAAATTGTATATTAATTGATACATAAAAATATTATCGACACGTTACTTTCACGTAATCTCATTTCGAATATACATCATTAAGAGATAAAAAAAATCTCGCTCGCAACCTTGAGGCTTACTAAAACAATTTCATAAATTGTATCTTAATACAGATTACACTTAATTATCCCGCTTGAAGCAGATAAGTACATTAATAATCGTGATGGTTTTTGTTATGTAACTAATAATGACTTAGATTATTATAAAAATATATATATACAACCTCATGCTTGCTTACTTATCTGTTATTTTGATAATTACATTGTAGGGGTGGATTTAAAAAGGAACTAAAAAAATCTATGAAATACGTCTCAGCTCTGCTGTTACTCTATGCTTCCCAAAATGTTGAAAGATTAAAAATGAAAATTAATTTACATCTTCTCTATGACAGTCTCTGTTCCTAGAAGAACGTGAAACAACAACAATTTCCGCTAGGGCAGTTGATTTGCATTACATTGATGATTTTAACCGAAACAACGTATGGTTTTGCAACAGTTAACGGTAGCGTTATTTTGAATGTGTTATTACAAAGATAATTGTTTTACAGCCCACGGCAAAAGGTCCGGCAAGCCATTGGCATCAGCGCGCACCCACGACTGGTACCTCAGCAGACTTTCTGAAACGCATGGCGGGATTGGACTTGGTAACTTTAAAGTCTCATTTAAATACATAAGTTCAATGTAATTCGTATTTGATAATTTTAGTTCATATCTATAAATGCAATAAAATTTTAACAGACCTATGTCTGTACACTATAGATTAAAAAAAAACTGATACGAGCGGTCTTTATTAGAGCAACAGAAGCCAAAACAATAGTTTTTAGAATCTTTGTTTGTCTGTCCGTATGTTTGTTACCGCATCACACAAAAAGTGCTGAACGGATTTTAATGAGGTTTTCATAGTTTGGTAGTTTGTGGTCCAACTTAACATTTAAGCCATGTTTCATCTAATTCAGTCAGACACAACCAGAGATACAGCTGGACCTCTCTATAGTACTGTCTTTCATACATAATGAAGGTCATTTAAAATGGTCGTGTAGGAAAAATATAAATAAACGGCACATGCGCTTCTGAAATGGTCTAAATATTTTAGTCCATGCGGGCGGAGCTGAGGGCAAGAGCTAGTATATAAATAATCCAATTCAAGATTATTGCAATTTTTCAATATGATCTTTTATTCAATGTTCACTGTTATTGTAATTTAATTGAAATTTTGCTAATTAGACTTTCTAGTAAATTTGTCTCGTCTGGAAACCGCCGTTTTTGACTCGGAACAGCAGAAGCTAATATTTATTTTATGTTGTAATGCGTCATCTCTATATTTCAATATGTCGAATATAGAATGAAATTTATGATGAAATGCTACTTGTATGATAATACAATATGTTTCCAAACTACATTTAAGATAAAACACTACTACGTCTTCCACATTTACATCACCCTTTAGTCTTGTATCGTCGATTCGAATTACATTTTTTTCTAATGACATTAATATGCTTAATATTTCAAGGTGAAAATTAAGCATTCAAAGTGATCCTTTTGAAGGGATATTTCCTTGTAAATAAATCTACATAAATCTTACACTGTCTAAGAAATAACATAAATACTTATAACCTTTACTAGCGATTTGAGTAAAAAGGTTTTGGTTTTTGTTAACTAAGAATCATTGACCAATGTTACAATTTAATTACTATATTGTGTGAAGTGTTGATTCGCGGAAATCCGTAATAGACGCTTGCCTGCAACGCATTAACATGCATTAACATGCAGCATGCAACTCATTGCTGACCCTCGAATCTTTTCTTCCATTACGAATCTCTATCCAAAGAATTGAATATTAATTCGAGAGGATTGACAAACATCGAACACCTAAGCAATGTTAATTTTTTAATTATGTTCGATATCTGTCAATCCTCTGGAATCAATATTCAATCATTTGGATAGAGATTCGTAGTGGAGAGGCAGATTCGAGGGTCAGCGGTGGGTTGCATGCTGCATGTTAATGCATGTTACAGACAAGCGTTTATAATTAAAATTTAATATTTAGAGTGGGATCGATATTACGATTAAAATAGAAATAGTTCGATACCAAAAATAAAAAAATATGTATTTTATGTTTATCAGGACAGAACTGCGGACAAAGTTTGTTATGAACGAAATAATTTATTAATGGCTTGTTTGCGTACACAGTACAGAGAGATCGCTCGATATATGAAATGAAGACATTCATGATATATCCACTCGGGTGGAGCCGGAAATAGGTCTTATTAATCAGCTAACATCGGATGTACCGTCATTATGCGTCAAATCCGGTACATACTATTAAAGTATTGAGTTACTCTAGAAAAAAATAGTGCAAAATACGTATAATATGCAATTTTTTTATTAAATAAATAGACTACAGCCGTAGTGTGAAATCTATTATCATACTTATTCTTGCACGAAATTCAAAATATTTTCATGGTTCACGCCAAAGAGATTTAAATAATATAGTTATATATGGCAATAATATATCCATACGAAATTGATTTCGCGCCTTTTTGTTTAAAAACTCTTAAAACGCCACCTACATCCCGTATCGCTAACTATTTCAGAATCAACTGCGTCAACCAGTGCCAATGGACAACAGCGACGCGAGTGCCATCTTTCGGACGGACGTGCCAGAAGACTTGGAAACGAGCAGGCTAATGTAAGCACAGTTTGCTACATAGAATCCATCATATTTAAGTTGAAACACTAGATGGCATGTGTTACGGTACCTTAAATTTATAAGAACTGTATTATCTTGACCAACGACTAAAATATTTGTTATTCCAATAATTTTCAAATATTTTAAGGTGTTAAGAAGAATTACCTAAGACAAATTAATGATTCAACGACATTTAAATAATTTTATTTGTTATATTTTTCAATTTAAACGTATTTAAATTAGATTTGGCAACTTATCCATACATTTATTTTTTAGCTCAATTACAGCAATAAAAAATCAAATCAATTAACAATCAATATCTTCATTTCGTAGATATAATTAAATCATATTATTCATAGATTCAATAATAATTATTACACTTGAAATTCGTCACTAATTAATTCTTGTCGAAATTAACGTCACCATTCATTCTGAATGCTCATTCACTTTCAATAGAATGGACAAGGAATTCAGAGGTCGCTTATCTTTTTTATAGTAATTATTAAAATTATTAAAAATAGTAGAACACTTAAAAATTACACGAAACAACCTGATAGCGAATCAATTTGTTCCCATGTTTTTTTTTTTCAACAATTAACATATTCGGATACAGTGTAATAGCCCTCGCCATATTTTTTTTTATTTTTAACAGGTAGTTTAAGTTCAAAAAATGGCAAATTTTGAATTTCAGCTGCGACTAGGTATTATAAAAGCGCAAACATAGCTGCTTAAATGATATTTCAACTTAATTGAGTCGGATTTTAAAAGCGGCAAGGTCATTCATTAAGTGTTAATATCATGGATGTCGTTCAATTTTTCGACAAATCCATATTTCTCATGACATGCAGGAGGTTTTCGTATAGGAACAGTCAAAGTCAAGATGATACAGTCAAAATACATATATATTTTAATTCTTGTCCAAGATATACTTTCGATCTTGAATTATAAATAGCTGAAACAGAACTCTAATGAAAACAGCCGTTAGCAGCTAGAAATAATAATTATTGAATTGTACCTAGATAGCCTAGTCTCAAATTTGAATTAAATAAGGCGCTGTTCGGTTGACTGCGAAAAGCCACTCCATATTCAGAGAGCTTTAAACCAGTAAATTCTATTCGCGATTTGTGGTGAGTGAGGGCTTTCGAGGATGCATGAAGTTAACCGTCGAAATTGCTTTTATAAAATTCGGTCGAAAATGATAAAATAATTGTGGTCGGAGCGTGTCGATTAAGTGTCTACTTAACTCGTGAAATTGAAATTATTTGGATAGTATTACATGAATTAAATGTGAACGTAAATGTTTTTCTCCTATCGAAAATCAATTGTGTTACATTTTATGTAGTCGAATGGTTTCTTCGAAAACGAAAGATTGTGACTTTTGTCTTCGTTAAGTTATTGATATTATTATATTTAATATTATAAATAAATATAGAGTTAGAGAAATTATTAATAAAACATTTATAAATTATACAATTACACATTTATTTCTTTTTAGTCTATTCATATGTCAATAGTCTCGTAACTCCGAAAATTTCTTATAGATTCTAATAAAATTATATAGGCTGTTATCCCATGTAAAATGTCATACAATTATTTATAGGAATCACAAAAAAACCTACTTAGCGTTTTTTTTTATTTATTTTAATTTTATTTATTTTCATTAAAAGCAAATGAGAAATGAAACAATTTTTTTTCGCGCACTCCATCATATGAGGTGGTTGAATTGGTATTTAAAAATGCATGGAATACATTAAAAAGCATTACTCTGAGGTGTACATTTTGAACTTTATTAACTTCCGAAGCCGTTAATTTTGTGTCTCCCCTCTAACTTTTTATTTTAAAAATCTAGCAAAAAAAGTAACAATAATAGGACTATATAAGTAAATTCAATTAAGATTATTTTCGACAAAACCGATTGGAAATTTATTAAATATTAACCTTTTAATATAGGCTCGTGATTAGAATGTAATAACATTCTAATCACGAGCCTATATATAGGTACGCATGTGGATTTTAATACGACAAATATTTACCATTAAAACTTTTATTTTTACCTATATTATTTTCCATCAAATTTTGGAAATTATTCAAAAGGGATGCTATACCCTTTTGATTCAAACAAGCTACAATTGCAAATCGCACGTCATTACATTTTTTTAGTACGGAACTCTGAATGCAGGAATCCAGTTCTCAAATTTAGTACCTGCAAGACCTAAATTATGGTTATAACATTCTGCAGGATAACACGGCTTTTAAATCTAACTTAGGTACTCTTAAGTTACGACTTTCACACTTAATCCTCTCTCGCGTGCACATTAAGCTGAGAAATATTTTTTAATGCTCTGTACCAAAGCAGAGTGTTTATGCGATCGCGCTTTCTGCTTGCACGTGGTGTTTCAATGGCGATTTTCTTGAAAAATACATTTGGATAGTAAAAACGTTTGAGAAAAAAATATAAAATTACCGTCAAGTCATAGTAGGCTAATTTATGAGGAATATAAATGTGGATGAATATTTTTCAGAATACTTTCTATCATTTAAGGTATCAAAATATGGAAGCCGCGAATATATAACTTCGAAAACATATATAATAACATGTTTTACCAAATTTTCTTATTTCAGCTGCAAAAACAAATATCTAAAAACACTTTAGCTCTGTCTTCAAATTTACAAGTACAAATCAAAACTTTTCTATCCGATGTATATTGAGCGTCAGGTATCGTAATTCGTTCGCATTAATTTATTTTTATTTAATAGTACTGTAATTTTGTAAAAAAACCAAACCACCATTTGTTAGTGACGTTTGATTAAAAATTTATAGTTTTTTTATATGATTATATATTATTAATGTAAGGTGTTTTTTGTCGGTATGAAATGTTTTCCTTGATACATTATCAAACTTGATGTTTGATACGCCATTTTGAAAATTATTTTTCTCTCTAATGACGAAGTTTAAATTCAGATAAGTTTTAGTTTATTATTTATGTAGTAAAGGAATTGCAATTTTAATATTTATATTTTAAAATTAACATTTTAAAAAGTTTGTTTACAGCCATCTGTTGACACCTTTTTATATATTTCTCTGAGGTCTATTTTGTCGGTATGAAATATCTAAATATAAAAAAATATATAAATTTATAAAAAGACAAAAAATGTGTCTAAAATAATGTGTACAATACCTACTGTATGTTGTACCTACTGTACTGTACTTGTTACCATTTTTTAGAATAAAATATTTAAAACGAATAAATACTTATATTTACTTATTTCTACTTTATTATTGTACATAACTGACCACTATCGATGCGAAGCATTTGCACTAGTTATATTATACCATTTTAAATAATGAAATACATTACATTTCCTTTTATATGTGAAAATTGTACCTACTAACCGGGCAAAATGTATATACCTGCACGAGAATATATACCTATTAAATCATAAATTTGATGAAATTACATAACATAAATAATGTAAATATTTCAGCGAAAGCGAAAACGAGGAAGCGCCCCTAGACGTTATGGAGATGCAGAAGGCGCCCAACGCCATCCCCATGCTGGACGACGCGACGCTCGCCAGAGCGAGGCTCATGCAGATCATGGTGGGTCGCCGCGGGAGTCAAGTATTTTTCTTGAATATGTCGCGTTACAAATCCTCATCATTGAACTCGTTCCCACTTTTCGATAGACCAGTTGGCTGACACTGAAAAAAAAATATATATAATCACGAAATCAAAATGGAAACAGTCCAAAAGTGATGTAGGGTATCAAAAATTGTTTGCTATCGGTTTCTTGCATAGTTTTGCATACACGTGTAATTTTAATATAGCCTTATATCACAGTGACGTCACAGTTTTCTGGGGCTGCATCTAAAGATATTGTCATTGCACTCTACCTTCGTTAAAATATAAACAATTTATATAATCAATAGAATAAGAAATATTCGATCTCCAGTATATTTTATTATAGTATGGGTATTCATCATTAGATTTATTACTAACCGAAAGGTCTTGACTCGAGTTGCCTTTGCATGGTTTCATAGACAATTTTAATTTTCATTGTAATTCTCAACGGTCATACGATTGGCCGCCGATTGATAATCAAATGTATACTGGCGACCAAATACTATTGCCGCGTTTTACATTTTCTAACATATGAATTTTATGAAGGAGAAATAATTTCATAGCCTGTAATTTCAATTGAACCCTTTTCTACCTCGCCCCGACGCTAACCTATCAAACAAAATATAACACCTTCGTGTATTTCCTTTCAGAGGGACGCATCCGAAACAAAGTGAATAAACATCCCCCGACGAATGGAAGGTTGCGACTGACTGAAACATGTTATTTTATTGTGTTTCTCCACAATTATTTGTATACAAAAAATATTGAATTCGGTAAATTATAGTATAAGAAAAAAAAAACGAAATGCCAATCGTGAGGCTGGGTTGCTTTTGGCATTTGTTGTCTCTCTATCGATGTATTCGAATACTTCTAACCTGGAAACTATAAAATATATGTTTTGACAGTAAAAATAGAAAAAAAAATGTATTAGTTAAATATAAAACGTTAAGGACTTTAATTATTAGTGTGCTTTAATATCGAAAGTTGAAAGACGAGCTACGAGTTAATGTCGTCAAAAACCGATGTCAAATGTTACAGTGATGTTGTAATTAGTGTTCGTTTTTATCTAAATTGTAAAAATATAGTGCAGATCAATTGCGTTAATTTTTTTCATTTATTTCATATTCTACCCTGACCCCCTTCACCTGATTTCACAACTTTCTTCATTTACATATATTGGTCCAAAGTCACATTTTTGTACTTATTTTGCTCAAAACATCTTCACTAACTGATAAATTAGGAAAAATGTTTATTAGTACTGCCTTTTACTAGCATTGCTAGAACAACAACGTTTTTATTGAAAATCGTAATTGACAATAACCCAGAAACAATAATTCAATTATTTGCTATTTGCGTTTTCTTTAACAATTTTAAGTACGCTTAAGACTCCTGAAAGAAGTAGGTAGAATAAAAGCTGAGGCAAAGTTCTAATTGTTTTCTACTAGTTCATAAAAGTGCGCATTGTAAATGAAATGTGATTCTGCAGCAAAAGCTAAGCAAAACCCATATTACTACACTCTTTGATCAAAATGTTCAATGGATTTTTATAATATGCCTCCTGAAACAAATTTATTACCCGACGACAAAACAAGGGTTATGTTTTTCGCGCGTGTATATATATATATATATATATATATATATATATATATATATATACACACCTTTATTAGGTCTATATATTAATACTTATATATTATATATTTGAGTGCATAAAGATTATGAAATATAAAAATAATATAAAGTTCTATTATTTAGAACACTGTTTGAGAAATATAGAATGTCTCATGCAATGTTGTTTTTCTATTGATACTTAATCGATAATATAGTATAAAAATTTTGATATAAATGGAACTTGAATGTTACAAAACATAGCAGGCAAAATTAAAAAAAAAAACCACAATATGTTTGGTTGTGATATATAACTGAAAAACTATTTGAATTTGCACACAAACACATTTGTGAATTTTGTTTGTCCCCGCCTGCAAAATTTTATAACATTTAAATTTAATTTATATTACAATACGTATCTCTAATTATTTACTTAAGTTGGTATTGAAAAAAAAACATTGCATGGTGCATTCTATGTTTCTCAAGCAAAGTTGGAATTTATTTTTCTCTATTCATCCAATTATTTGTATGCCGTTTATATTTTTTTTATTCTCTCTATTGTTTTTCTTAAAAATTCTTAAGCCCAAAAGTAACTACAGCGCAAAATATAAATGTATATCACGTCCTTATTGTCATAGGAAATCAACTATTATAGATAGGTATTTTTTGTGCAATTTTAATAAACGCCTCTTATTGCTGGGGTTGTAAACAATATTTCACTCAGTGTGTGATGGGAAGAGTTCTACTTGTCTTTTCTTTGCCAAGTGCAACAGAACGGAGAAAACGCTTAAAGGGATATGCTACTTGAGAAAAATTTCGTAAATGAGGGTTTTTGTCGAAAGTAGGAGGAATTACTAGGGTATTTCTTAGTCAATGACAATCGAGCGTCGACGACTGTACTTTACATGCACACTGGGTTTCATGGAGTTTTATAAATTTCTAGAAAATAAACATTTAATTAAAAAATATTTACTATTCTTATTTCATTTTTAATCGAGAACAAAAGCTGACGAATCATCGGGCTAATGCACTGAAACTTTATTACAGTTTTAATAATACATATTATACTTATTTAGTTGTATATTATTTTGTTCAATTATTCAGTTTTAATAAAATATATTCAAATATTTTTTTTATTTAAAGAATAAAGTAATGAAAATGTAGGTATAAAATGCTTATTAGTGATTGTCTCAATGCGACATACATATTACAATAATACCATGAATCTCGAAATTATGCTGCTATTAAAGTCATGAATTAAGCTATGTAAATGTGTAACAATATTAGTTGTCAATAAATAACACGCAGACAAATTTTTATTGTTAATTTCTGCACTCCATCTGATCTATTTCTATTTATTTCGTATATGTATATCTACTATACTTAATGTCAACTATTCGAACATCAGTAAGATTATAGTCTAGAAATAGACAAAGCCCGTTGAGAATCTTTCATGATTTTTATCGTTGTTTTTACAATTGTATATTTTTTGGTTTCCCATATTGAATCATTCAGTGTTACAATACTCTTGCATCTTCTATTAAATAAAATATATTTTAGATTACTATTTAATTATACTTTTTATTTAAATACATTTTTTAGTTATTACATTTAATTTGTAGTTAAATATGTATTTTAAATTATTGCTTTTCAATTTATAATAATTTTTATGTTTCATAAGTAATTTGTATTAAGTTTATTTAAAGTTTAATTGTAAGATTTAATTATTTCAAAGTGCATAATATAATTACATTCTAACCTTAGTAGTATAAGACTAATATAGTATTAATATTCTCATAATCGACGGAATTCATTTCGTTATTTCGGTACCAAATTCAAACACAACCACTTATTCGATGATTTTAAAATTTTAGAAGGCAGTTTTTATATTATTTTGTTTAATTATTTTTTTTTGTGACTATATATTATAGGACCTTTACAGTAACTTATATTTATTTGCTTAAGATTATTGTGTGTATATAATATATATATGTACAACGTGTTAGATATTGATTTATTATATTTGAAAAGTTAAAAAAAAAACCTTAATTTTTAGATATTTCACGTCAGTTAAAATCTTTTGATAGATCATCATTATCGACACTCGCCAAAGTTAACGGAAAACGTCAGAAGCAATAATAAACGTGTGTCGGCTTCGACGCGCGATTGAAGTTCACTTCTTACGAACGATTTTTATGATCCATACGTATACGGATTAGTAAATAGACTAAATAAAGGATCTTTTATAATAATGAAAGCGAGTATATACATTTACACTTATTAATAACAACGTTGGTGATATCATCATTGGTGTTCCTACGAAGGGATTCTTCACTGATGACATTAATAAATATGAATAATTAGAAAATTCATTAAAAAATATATTAAAATATGTGGTCATAAAAATTATTTGTACAAATATTTCTCGTTTTTGCACTAATATTAAGTTAACTATTCACTATTATTTTGGAAATAAATGTCGATAATATTATGTATCTATAACATTATCGTAAGAAAAGTATTCAAAAAACTTGTAAGAAAAGTATTCAAAAAACTCGAAAAATATTATTTACAGAATTTGCAGAGTGATATTACCAATAAATAAAAATATTTTGCTTATATTTTTTTATTATAATATAAAAATCAGTTAAACAATCAAAATAATAAGCGTTGGAACGAAAGACAGCAACCACACGCGGACGTATCGACTGCTCAAGCCGACACGAAGGCTTTGAAATATTATTATTATTCGCACCATCCTGTTGCTATAGAGACGTTATTCTCTTCGTATGAAATGAAAACCGTAGGTTTGATTTGATTATTTTATTTTATTTATTTGTTTGCGTAGATTAAAAATGGGAAAAATCCTTGCCCTTGACGAAGAGTATTTTTTTTACGTGTAAAATAATATCTTCTCTCGCGTTTAGTTTCAAAGATATTTTGATTTATAAATTTTAAGTCTTTTTTATTTAATTCACATGAAATGAAAATATTTTTACTCTGTTTCGTAGTTTGTATTAATACATAGGGCTTCTATATATTATATTCTCAAGAAGAATCAAGGTTTTGGGATCTACTAGTTATTGAAGTATGTACTTGACTTAATTACCGATGAAGGGTGCCGAATCAGCAAGTTGAAATGGCGAAAAACTTGATTGTATGCGCTGTTGTCGCTAGGAACACTAACGGCACTCTTTGACCTGCTAAAAACATTACCCTGGAGAAACGACTGTTCGGCTGTGCTGCTAGCCCTATAATCCCAACCCGACGGGTTCGCCGAACACGGCTCGACAAAAAGTGCTAGCGGTGTGCCACTACCCTACGACTGACCCTTAGGGGCCACTTTATCGTGAGAAGTCACTGATATACCAACACCGAATTGACCCGTTTGTATGTTCGGGCGTGGAAGCGTATCGGAGAACATTTTCAAAGGTAACATACTCAGGTCATAGTTATGTCCTAAGGGATCTTACTCGTGACACCCAAGCGTCCGTTGAATACAAAAATTATTTAATACAATAATTCTATACCTATTAACAATTACTATTAACAGGTATAAAATTAAATTAAGCAATTAAATATAAGAGATTTTTTTATAAGTCTATATTTTTTTTTGTGTTTCCCCCATGCGAAGGGGAAAAAGGAGAAAAACCCATTACGGGCAGTCCGTGCGCCCGGGCGCACGGGGTGTGTCCGACTCGCACGGACTAAAAACCCCCTGAAGCATTATGGCGTCTGCCGTTAGCTCGAAGGCTTTTATAACTTCATCTAAAGGGGCCGGAAGGCACAGGAGTGCCAACGGCGCGAAAAGTCGTTGAAACCCTTCCGGGTTACCACGACGTAATGACGTCATAGGTGACAATTGTGCCCGGGAAGAGACATAAGAACTAAATAATTATCTATTTCAATATTAATTTACTAAATAACAGACGACGCTTATAAGCGAGTAATGAGAAGGGACAGCAAAAAACCGCAAAAAGCGGTTAAAAGTAAATGATTTCGTTCGAGAGTTGTAGGATCTTAAATTAGTGAATTTAAAATTAAAATTTAAAAATTGCTTATATTCGTTACGTAAAAACGTAACGTAACATAACTGATTTTGATTCGGAATTGGATTGTACACCGATAACAGAGTTTGACCGCTAACCGTCGACGCTCGAGCGTTTATTTCACCTAAAGGACTGCTGCTGGTCGACAAATGCGGTCGCCCCACGTAGCAATGACAAACTGTTTATGTGTGTAAAACACACGAAATAACTAAAAAGCGATTGGTTATTGGAAACATGATACTGCGGGAGCGCACCCTAGGCGTAGAAACCGGGTGCGGCCTCGGCGTGCAGACGGTGCAGTAAACCGGAGTGAACACACGGGACGAACTCACATAGCTTGACTGTCGCCACATGGTGAACACTACGCGGTACCACACACACTTGTACACGCGTGGAGCATGACACCCATAACGCGGTTCAAAGGAATACTGCACACACAATAACACATTAAACTTAAAGGGGTCCATAGAACTGAACCGAAGGCGACCGATCGCGACAACGGAACAACCAGAACCATAAGTTTAGAATGAGCTGTTAATATGGGGATTACATTCAGCAAATAATTCAATTAACAAATAATCTTTAAACAATTTGCAACAATGCATAAAAAAAAATATATTAATGTTTATTCATGAAAATTAAGTAAAGAAAAAAGGCATCAATTCCATGTCTACTGTCATTATTGACTAGAAACAAAAATAGAGTTATTCATATCCATAGTTTGTAATATATATGTATTTCCTATTAATTTTGCTATGTCATGCCAACGGGTAGCGGTAATAGTATAATAACATTCTAGTTAAAACTAAAAGAAATCACAATTTAAATACACAAACATTAAAAGGAAATACATCGATATTAATTTTGTACTTTTTAACAAAAAACCATCACACATCGATATATGTCTTACTAGTTCTGTAATTTCTGGCAGATGGCGTTGATAATATAATAATACTTTAGATGATGAAGTATTACATATTATTTTGCTAAATATTCGTTCATGAAATAGCATATTTATGATATGTTAAAAATCCAGACATGAATTTAAAATACTATGTCAAATACCAGATTTAACATAGTAATTTAAATTCAACGTCGATTCAAGGTGGGAATGTTTTTTTCAGAAAATCTACCACAGAAACTTACGGGTATGATAAATATCAAAAATATTTACGTAAATTTACTTACGATAATTGTAAAAAATATATGAAAGACACCAAATAAATAAAGTAGGTTTTAAACAAATTGTAATACCTTCTATCGTGTTCTAATTACCCTAGGGTGCATTTATTTTGTGATCTATCGCCCCACAACCATCACATCACCGAGTTCAATTTTCGGAAATGCGCAAACAGACAGACGTTATCACGTTATATTTTATAATACACATGGATAATATCATATTAATCCGTATTTCAGTTGAGACGGCGCGAATTGATCGTGGTTACCTTACATTTATTCGGTGTATGTGCGCACATACAGATTGCTCGTGGGTCAAATAAACATCCTCCCACTTCTATATAAAACTATCTCGTAACTTAATAAAGTTGTAAATACGTGTAAGCCGAAACAAAATCAACAACCTCTGCGGGCAAGCGACGTACCAACGCAAATTCACGTTGGAGAAGCTAAGGGATGTCTAATTTTTTTTCTTTGTTTATTTTATAATACACATATAAAATATAGATCATATTTTAGTATTGAATAAGATGTAATAACAATAATTGAATTGTTTATAGTAATTAGCTTACCCTCCTTTTGAAGATACAAATGCATGCGCCAGGAGAAGGCGCTTTTCCAACATCCATTTAAATACAAAATTAGGAGTCTCTTCCACCGTCTCCTTTTTAGCTGATTTTTACAAAAATAATATTTTAAAATAAAGTTTGCATTCGATGTCTTCTTTTTAAATGGTTTTAGATCGAACAACCGTTAAAAGGGAGACATGGGACGCAAACTTTGTTTTAAAAGTGAATTTTTGACGTTGAGAGTGAGTTTAAAATGCGGTAAAGAGGCGGTGGAAAAGGTCTAACTATTAAATAAAACGGTATCGAGTATAAGTAGTTTCAGACTGTGTCTATCAATTTAGAGAAAATTAACTTCTGGAGGCGTACACGATGGTGAACGTCAGGGAATATTGGCAGACACGTACATGTATATCAGTTCGCTAGTGCGTGTTCTGTGTGCATGGGTGGTGTGTGTGTGTGTGTGTGTGTGTGTGTGTGAAACGCGTGCCCATCTCATAGGGTCACAATGTAATAGACAAAAACCACGTTGCGCGCCCTAATGTTGGCAAGCTCGCACTCGTTAAAGCTACCAAACAGTTTCTTGTTGAAAGCCCTCCCCAGGTAATTACTCCCGCTAATTAACGCAATGCATTACGTGAGTACACTACAAGACTAGTGAAGTATGCTAGCTTCGTGCCCTATAGCACATTCACCATTTCACGATACGGTAATTCTACGTGTCTATATGATAAATGTAATGAATCCCGACTGTGGATAGTATTTATTTGTTTATTGTATACTTGCACAAATGTATATTTTAATGTGTTCGTGTCTAGCTATCGCACTCTAAAACTTTATATATCACTATATGCTCGAAAAGGGGGTTAAAATGAACGCTTTCTAACACAAATAACCGATACCAATGTCAAACACTTACCCATAATATGCGCCATATTTAAAAAACAGCAACTTGAAAACTTTACTTTGGCCGTGTATATCGGGCCCCTCTCTTAATGAAGCGTGATAGCAAATTTAATATTCATTAAACACGATTTTTATCTCAGTTGCTGAAATGAATTTAGTTATCTTGTTGAAATGACTTCTAACTTCCTCTTAAAAAAATTTAAAATTTTCGAAAACTGGGCAAACATTGTTTTGACCCCTATTTTCTAAGATTGAGTTTTCAAGAGATATCAACATTTTGAGATCCTTGTTCATTATTTTGACTGTATTTTCGATTAGGTCAGTACATGCGTATATAGGATTATTAAAAAAGTATTTTTTTTGGATTCTTGATTTAATTTATAAATTTTCTTCTTTTAATTTCGTTTGTATCTGGAATTGTTTTGTTATATCATAAAATATAAATTAATCCAAAGATGAGAATAACTAATCATAAAAAGGAAGTGTACAGTTAGTGAAAAGGTAGTCACTGAATTATGAAAGCACCGATTTCATAACTTTCGTTTGTAGCGAATATAAATTATGAAATGTAGGTTTAAGCGACAAAGTAGTTTTTAGAAAGATAGAGGGCGCACACGTGCAACTTTCCCAATAAACTACTGACCACACTTTCTCGTTCGCAATTTTAAAACCTCCGCTGGCGCTCCACCATTAAATATCTAATTTCGCGCATACAACACAACGAATGTGCACGTGTGTAAAAGTAAATTACTTGCATTTATTTCATGTTAAATACATGAATATACTTTCCAAACAACAGAATAGTATAACGACCTTATAAACATTTTACACTGCTTAGTGATAGATTTCGTGGATATAAAGCTTAAGAGACAATTAAATCCTGTATATATATTATTTATACTGTTATTAATTTAAGAGTTTTATATTTTGTATTTATATTGTAATGTATATAAAATATTCAGTATCTTTTTAATAAAATATCTTAGTAGAGTTTAATGAAAACTGTTAGACAAGCTTTATTAAACTTAAAGAATTTAATTTCGCTAAAAACTCCAGACAGCTCGTAATGTTATTGTTACTTTCCATTTTAATAGGAATTTTTTAATAAACATTTTTTTTCCTATAAACTGCATATATACGCTGAGTGTATAACTCGTTCCGGACGTTATGAAGTAGCTGCTTATGTAAGATTTTCTGGGATTTTATAGACCTTAAGTCTGAAAATTATGAGAGAGCAGATTTTAAAACTGACATAAAGCGCCTTAACTGCTCAGTTATCATTTTATGGTGGCGTTCGTGTTGAAGCAACGAATTAAAGAATAGGAATAAATACAAATATATTATATTAATATCTAGGTGCATACCAATTAGATGCTTTTATAATTAATGAAATATAACAAATAAGCTTTATTATACTCAATGTCTCATAATAGCAGTAAAACAGAAAACGCTTATTTCTCAATGTTCATTTATTTTATGATCTTTAATTTTATTAAAGATTTCGCCACTTACCGCATAAAAAAATATTTTAATTTATAATATTCAGAGTATAATACTAAGTCGATTTTGAAAGATATTATTTGGATAAAAGTTGGACCTTCAATTTGACTCTTGATCAGGAACTACCAGCTCCAATTTGGTTTTGTCAATCACCAGGTTGCTAGCTCCTTCAGCAGAGACAGATCAATACGTGGCGGATCCTTAACATTAATAAGAAATAATTTAAAGTTTAAGGAAAGAACGGATATTGTGAGCCTTTCTATTGAGCGGGTTATTGAAATAGCCTGTGTGGAGCTCGAGTAACTAGTTATAATGAGCGTTCACAGACCCCCTCATTCCTTCTATGAATTATTTGAGTCCGTAAAGAACCAAGCTTTATGTAAAATTAGTAACAAGAGTAAAAACATAGCAATATGTGGACACTTTAATATAGATTTATTGGATGCCAGTAGTCCGGCGGTGAGATTTTGGAATTTTTCGGTTGTTATAATCTGTCTAATCTCTTTTTAGTTCCGACAAGGATATCTTCTACCTTCGAAACTTGTATCGAAAACATCTATTCAAATATTGAACCATAGGAGAAATATATAATTCATAATTTAAAATCAGACTACAGCGGTCAATTTGCGTCTTTTAGAATATCGCTTAATAAAAGTCTAAAAAGAAACATAATTTTTGCACCGGTGAACAAAAAACGAGAAACTTAGAGAAAATATCATACGAAGAGTTCCGGAATTTCAGTGCTGTGATGATTCCAATGAGATGTATAATTTAATGTTTGACGTGATAAAAACAAGATATGATAATTTATTTAAAGCTAAAAATGTTAAAATAAATGAAAGATGATCATTTAGCGATTGGGCAACAGTGGGAATTCATAAAAGTAGAAGGAGACTGTATGAGCTTTATGATGAAAGGAATTTTAATAATAGTGAGCTTTACTAAATATATAACAAAATATTCAAAAATTTGTAAACGTGTTTAAACACGTAAATAATAAATTAAAATCAGCAATAATTTTATGAAAATGACTTGAGGCGTCATAAATAACGAGGCTGGAAGAATTAAAGGCCGAGTTGTTGACTTTAAACTAAAGTTAGATAACAAAACCTTGAATGAAAACATAAAGGTTGCTAAAGCCTTTGAAATGTTCTTTACTGACATTCTTGTTTTAACTAACAGTTCTCTTAACTCATCTCCCGCTCTTGCCAAGTCATTACTGAAGAAAAATAGTCCGATTTATAATATTAATTTGGAATTGAAATTTAAACATGTGAGTTCTGAAGAGGTTATCTCAAACATTTAAATTTTTAGACATGAAGAGGATTACTGACATTCGTGGTATTTCTATTATAATTGTAAACTTCATTATAGATTACATTGCGCCCCATTTGGCATTTATCTTTAAAAGTGTTTAGATGATGGCGTGTTTCCCGATTTGATGAAAGAAAGTAAAGTGATTCCATTATTTAAAGGCGGCAGTGCACCAAGTCCCAATAACTTTAGAGCCGGATCTATACTACCATCACTTAGCAAATTATTCGAAAAATTAATCCTAAATCAGTTATTAGTACATTTTTATTCTAATAAATTAATGTCTAATAAACAGTTCGGTTTTACTCGGGGTCGCTCAACAATTGATGCTGGCGTTGAGTTTTTGCAACATATTTTTGGAAGCTGGGAGAATTCGCGAGATGCAATTGGCGTATTTTGTCATTTCTCCAAGGCATTTGATTGCGTTCATCATGAAACTCTGATCGGGAAACTACGTCACTATGGAATAAAAGGCCGGGCACTCGACCTTCTGAAGTCGTATTTGAGTAAGAGGGTTCAGAGCGTTGATGTCAATGGCACGAGATTGTCTGAATCTATAGTCTACATGCGTGTACGACAGTGATCAATACTTGGTCCCTTTCTTTTTTTAGTTTACCTAAATAATTTACCTAGCCTTGCTAAGGATGTCCATGAGATAGTAGTTTGCAGATGATACTTCTTTGTTATTCAAAGTTAAAAGACAAGAGCCCATTTATGACAATATGAACAATGCTATCTCTAAAGTAGAGAAATGGTTTACTGAAATTAACCTACTTCTTAATGAAATGAAAACAAAATGTATTAAATTCTCACTTCCAAACGTAAGACATGAATCCGGAACTATTTTAGTATGTAACAAAGAATCGGGAGTTTGTTAATGCTACCGTGTTCCTGGGAATTACTTTAGATAACAGGCTTCAATGGGGTCCTCATATAAGTAAGTTGAAAAGGCTTAGTTCTGCCGCCTATGCAGTCAAAAAAATAAGAAATTACCAGACGTCGAAACTGCTAGATTGGTTTGTTTTGGCTGTTTACACAGCCTGATGTCGTACGGCGTCTTGCTGTGGGGAAACACCTCGGACGTTTATAGAATTTTCGTGCTGCAGAAGCGAGCTGTTCGCGCGATTTACAAGCTCGAACCTCGTGCATCTCTTAGAAATAAGTTTAAGGAAATTGGAATCCTAACCCTGGCATCTCAATTCATTTATGAAAATTTATTATATGCAAAAAAAATTAGGAATGTTTTTAAAATTGAAAATTAGTAGTCGACATAAACTCAATACCAGAAATAAAAATAAACTGATTTCACATGTTAGTCGACTAAGTTAAGTCACAAATTCATTTAAAGGGCTCCGCTCTGCGCATATTCAATAAGGTTCCTGTAGATCCATAAGATTTACCCCTATATAAATTTAAGAGTGTTATTAAACAATGACTCAATAAAAAAAGGATATTATAAAATTTCTGAATATTTAGAAGACAAATATCCATAGGCATAAACGGCTCGACTTCGTACCGGGCTGTTTCATTCTTAATGGTTTCGTATTTGTTTTGGCTATGTATGAGCAAATTAGAAAAAAAGCTAAGACCCTTAAGTTTCTTGCTCGTTCTTCTTGAAGAAAAACTGCCTTCCGAGAGAGCGGTAAAGTGTAAATTCGCAAAAAATTATGACGTATTTCAAATGTTATTTTGGAACCTATGAAATAAAGATATTTTGTATTTGAATTTGAAATTCATAGAACACTAGAATTGTGATTAAATTATATAATTTATATCCATATGATACTGTTACCGACCAATTTTTTATCTATTTTTATCATTAAAAATTGCCCAGAAATAAGATATGTTTGTTTTATACGACATCCATTTATGTTATTTGTGCTAAATATTAGAATAGCAAAATATTGTAAAAGAAGATTTTAATAATCGTAATAACTGTAATAATCATTTAAAGACTCGTTTTATAAAACCGACACTGGAATCTATAACTAAGTAAGTAGTAAGATCGTTGAAAATTGTTAGACTAGTTTTTAAGAAAAACTAGTTCTGTAGCGGTCGTAAGTTTTGGTGACGAGCCTAAAAGCCGACTCCGTAAATTTAGAATTGAGTATTGATAGATATTGTATCGACTATGTTAATCTAGGAATAAGTTGATTGTACTGTAGTAGACATTTGTAACACCGATCTCTGTCAAGTAGTGATTTTACTCGGATATAAAATAAAAAAGCTGTCTGTCTTTAATGTCACCGGCAATCGAAACGATTCAGATGGTAAACAACAGAATCCAGGGGACAGGTATTTCGTTGACTCTATAGTGGAAGCGAGACTCGTCCAATTTTGTTGGTTAATATTTTCATTCAAACTATATTTACGTTTCAATCACTTTGATTGGAAATATTACTCCGAATATCGGCCATTGTATATAAATATACTACAAGATGATGGCTGATTAGTTATAGTTAAAATATAAAAGTACGTAAGAATAGTGTACACGGTTAGTTTTAGGGGGCGTCTGAGGTGAAATTTGATCGAAGCTGATGCCCTCCAACGCGCATGCTCTTCATATCCTTGATGTATTATGTTTCAACTCTGTCAATTTGTTTCCCTTTGTATTTTACCAGTTCAAAGCAATCATCTCACAGGGTGTAATTTTAATGCCGTAAAATCTTCAGATGCGTATGCTAAGAGATCGATTTTTGTGGGAAAATTCCACATAATCTAGTACGTATTTCCGCCGATATAACTTTGTATCGGCGCGTCGCCGTATTAAAGTACTGTCGCATAGTATATAACAGGATGACCGGGGCGACCTGCGCGATGAGTGCAGTAAAACGCAGCTGCTGACTGAGAAACAGGTAATGGACCGGGCGAATTGCTTCCGTATTCTCAGGAGGTGCGACCGGGGGTCGATCGTGGCATGTGAAACGAGAAATATATGAAAGAAATGTCTACCAGTAGGGTGATATTCTGTCGTCGGTGATAAAAAAATGTCTACGAAAATTCGGTCGCCGATGTGACGTTTTTTAGAGTTCACCGTCACACGTAGATCTCTTCCGAATTTTGCACAACTTACATTATCGTACATGATCTTCCAGTTTATTTTATAACTTCATGACAATTTTCCTAATACAGAATAGTAAGGTATGATGAGCTGTTGTTACTGATGTAGTCATTGGCGTATAGTTTAATTAGAGATTCTTTACTGTAATAAATTTACCATATAATCAAAAAATTGTATCGATATCTAAAACATTACTTAAATAAAAACTGCATCATCTGATAGTACTCTTTTTTTTCTAAATACTACACATTTTTAAACATAAATTATACAAGCTCAATCAAGGAACAGTCAAAACTCAATCGGTCCACAAAACACAAACCTGCTGACAATCGCGTGTGTAGCGTAGTGATAGAATTTATTCCCTTAAATGGAGAATGAACTGGCAATTCAATGCAAAACTCTTGGATTCGATCATAAACATGTGTCAATTCGTCAGTTGTGTACACTAAAAATGCATTTGCAAAACAGCAGTTGCCAATCGTTGAGAAAGTAACAGTGCTTTTTTAATACTTACGACCCATCATGTGGTTTCAACTGCTTGAAACGTCTACGTAGATTAAGTGTACCATTTCTGGCTACCCCACACCAGGAAAAACACCGTGAAGGTTACAATAGTGAATAATAAATAACAATGTTAACGCATTTGGTAAACGAACGACTTTGAACTGATATTTTTATGTGTTTATGTATAAAAATTAAAATTAGAGTCACGCGTATTTCCCAATAGGGCAGGCAGAGACCACAGATTTCTAAATATTGAAGTAATGATATATATCGAAACATTTAAAGATAAACCACAAGCGAGCTCGGTTATATGACTAGCACTAGCCTAGCCCTGCAGAATTATCGGTCGCCGTACAGCATATGCTGATTTAGAAAACTCCACCTCGGGATAAATTTTCCACCGAGAGCTACCAATCAAGAAACTTACGTTTGAATATACTGCGCTGAAAGTAAATCATATATTGCTACATTTTTGATTCGTTAAAAATTTAACAATAGCGATAGTTTCTAAAATTATATATTTATATAGTAGGAAATTGATTACAGTTTTTATTTTTCTACTGATCGTGATAAAAATTTAGAAATCGGCGAAGTATGAACCGCTTGAAACGAGGTGTTGTCTAAGTTCTTTCGCTATGGACGTATTTGTTCATAGTAATCGAGATTTTAAGAATGTATAGTTTTCAATTATGGACAACGTCCGCTGTGCAAACCTCATTCTGTTTTGGCAGCTGGGGCCTGCAGTGTCGCCGACAGGAGCTTTTTCTTTTTATAAGGATCATTATTACATCCCTTTTAGAATGTTTCATGCATTTGATTTGCCGCGATGCCGGCAAAGATTAATGTAATCCTAAATCTCGGTAATATTTTTTTAAACAACTTCATAAGTCACTCGTTTTCAGTATTCGTAGAGACGCGTGTCGTGCAATTGCAATTTTCGCCGAACTGACGCTCGGCCGAATGATCGTTCGCAAGCTCAAAGGGAACCGTGAAAACCTTAAACTAAACAGTCCGACCTTTGGCCAGTCGATGATCACACGAGCTTTTGAGCCTGTGCAACGTACCGTATTTCCATCTACATGCAAGCGCTTGCGTGCGCAAAATGTTAGCACAACTAAGCGTGCATGCGAGCCGCTACCTGTAGACGAACCTTTATGGCACACGGCTCGGGCCATGTCTCCACACCGTTTTGGATAATGGCTGCTCTTTAAGAAAAAAAGCGTTATTGAAATAATGCAGTACAATTTTTTTTAATAGAAAAGGTTCTTTAAGATAACATGGAGGCTTTCCATCCATTCGATTTCTGACTTATCAACAGAATTTTTATAGTTTAATACTGCTTCCAATGCCGCCAAGAGAATGAACATCTGTTAAATCATTCAAGAGGTATTGCAGTTTGAATATATTAAAAAAAAAGGATTCTAAGGAAAGAAAGACTTTAACTTAGCTTCTTAAAGAACCGCTCAGTGTAACACTTATTCCATAACGAACTTGGCAAGCGTTAGATAGGACTTGATTGATTTCGACTCAGAGAAAATATCATACCGCAAACGTATTTCATTTATGGATTTTCAATGAAAAAGTTTTATTTAAAACATTCGAAATAAATACTTACTCGATGCGGTTTTGTTTGGCAAGCGGCTTTCGTAACAGAAATGTTTTCGCGTGGAGGGAGGGCTGACGACGTTCTGAAGAACTAAAAATACGTTTTAAACCTTCTCAAAGGTCAAAGGTTGTAATAAAACAATATATTATAATAACAAGAGAAAAGTAAAAAGGGCATATAAAAAAATGTAATTCATTCGTATTTTTGTAATAAAATTGTTATTTTTGACTTGTTTAAGTTTTATAGTCTGAAGTCTTTTAATGCCTTTTCCTTCGTGACGTCGTGTATATGAAAACAAACATTGATCATTATCTCAACGAACTTCCGCTACATTGATATATTAAACAAATCCACATCGTTTTAAACATTGTAAAATACAATATAACACAATTACAATTTAATACAAGTTCCAAGGAAAGCACTTACGGCCCTAGAGTACTGATAATGAAAACTGTATGTAATAGGATTAGGGCGAACGTTTAAGGGTGGCAGTTGATATGACTTGCTACTGTTAGAAAATAATTCTCTCGGGGTTCGAAGATTGAGATAAGATTAACAGTAAACACTCAGAAAACCAGAAGATATATCTTCAGCTTCAACGAGATACAGAGAAGAACTATAGAACCACTCTGTCACTTTTAATTGAACGCCATGAAGTTGTGACCACTAAGAGAAAACTGACTTATCAGCTCTCGAATTTCGATATAATATATGCCCTTTAAAAATTGGTCTGGAACATTCTCAAAGTATGAATCAAACTTTAAAATGGAAACAACAATGTAAACATTTGATTTTTTTCTCATATGAAACATTCTAAGCAATCAAAATGCATTGAAATTTAAACAACGCTCACGCGTTCTGATTTAAAAAATACCTATATGGTATCACTTGCTAAGTTTTTTTACAGAAGTTATTCTATCATGGAATTATTATATTTATGTTAGAATGTTTTTACTTATATACAATGGAATAAATATTTATGGTATAAATATATCATACGTCGTGTCCTTACACTACAGAGCTTATGGATTAAATAAGAAATTCCTATGGTTGTTTCCATTTGAAATTTGAGTTACTTTTTTTTTCTTTTTACGTAATTAAAAGGATATTGGAAGAGCGAGACGATTTTAAAAAACACCAGACAAGTTTGAGTCGCTTCATCTTGGTGAGTTCGTTACATCGTTCTATCAGACATTGAAATTTTAATATTGTCATCTTTTATCAATCGACGAGACTATAATATAGTGTTACTTTAAAATACTTGTAAGTAATGCCTAATCCAGTATTCATGTCAATCATAATAAATCGTTTAATTCACCTTAATTTCATTCTTCATTAAAATAAATAAAATCGTATTCAAAATTCCTGTTATTTGTACGAATCGTTAAACATTTGTAGTAAGAACATATGGAGTAAATATGAATTTTTGACAGTTTTTCGAAAACTTATATTTGTCTCTATGCATAAAATTATTTAATATGTTTTTTAATCTGTTAATATTGTTGCGGTTGCAATGAATTCCATCGTTTCTCAGAAAATTATACTTTCCCCAACTTAAACTCTGCATTCGAAGATCAACAAACCCCATCGTGGAGATCGCTTCACTAAAACCCGTTTAATCTAATCAACACGCTCAGAAGTCGGCTAATCCAGATAATTAAATTAATCATAAACTTGACATGGGTGTGGCGCGGGCGAGATTACGCGTGATGTCGCGCCGTCGCTAATAAGCGAATTTTAATACAATTAGGAGCATATTAAGCCGGCCTGATAGCGAATTAACTTTTGCAGCTGCTGCATAGTTCGGCGAACGGGAAAACTTCATTCTGTCTTCGAAATGAGTTTTCTAAGGGTGGCATTGCGTTGAATGACATATAGTTTCATGGCGATCTCGCTTGATGATCGTTTTATTTATGCGCGGTGTTATTTTGTCGTTAAAAAAAACCGGTCAAGTGCAAGTCGGACTCGCGCACCAAAGGTTCCGTACAAACCTGTAGATATATAAGTAAAAATTCACCCATCACGACAGTCGAGTCATAGTTATGGTATTTTTACTGCAAAATGAAATCCATAACATCACAATGTGGAAAGCTGGAGGAGTGTAAATTTAAAACAAAGGTATGTATCTTTATCGCTTAAGTAATCCTTTATCTTATATTAACACATATCATTTATTTCAGAATATAACTGAAATACCTAAACTAGCCATGCAGCAGTCTTGCAAAAGTTCTTTCATCAAAGTTATTTATTTACAAAGTTTTTTAGTCACTATTTAGAAATCTGATTCAAAAATACTAATTAAGTATTAAACTTGAACTAGATCTGTAAATGGTGACTGAAAAAGGTGTGAATAGTAACCACATTGAACATTAAAGTTCGAAAAAACGCTATCTATAGTCTATTGTACTACTTCTTGTAG
This sequence comes from Eumeta japonica, assembly GCA_005406025.1. Classification (NCBI taxonomy): domain Eukaryota; kingdom Metazoa; phylum Arthropoda; class Insecta; order Lepidoptera; family Psychidae; genus Eumeta; species Eumeta japonica. The sequence goes on along the minus strand of BGZK01002448.1, from coordinate 12,786 downwards.
TGCTAGTGTTTATTAACGGAAACACGTTTATGGGTGAAAAATACGTGGAAATTCCATTTTGGGGATTCATTCTAAAATCGATATCGAAGTCTCCCACAACAATCAGACGAGAATATGAAGTATACCTATTGAGGTTGCTGTCGTATATTGTTGTGATTATGCATTCTATTGCAACATTAATTTGAGATTGTGATGACCTATATATAGTTATCACTCTTTACATTAAGCATTTCAAAATGCAAGCATTCACAATGGCCGTTTGCAGCGCCTGGATTATTTAAATAATATCTTTTACATAATCCACCTGTCACGCCATCTTTAAGATTTATAATTTTTTAACAATTATGTTTATAATTTTTTTCCACAGCTTAAAGGCAATTAGACTTAAGCATTTGATATAAATTTCTACTTGATACCTCTATTGGTTCACGAGGTAAAGGATAATAAGATTATAATTATTAAAAAAAAATATTATGTGATGTAACTTAAAATTTTATGTTTTCGGAATTTTTCCTTTATGTATGCTATAAAACGTTGCTTCATGCCAAATTTCAAAATTCTAGGTCGATTGGAAGTACCCTTTAGGTTTTGATTCCCTTGCGAGTAGTTGCAAATTTCAAAATATGCGGCTTAAATTGCTGTTTATTATGATTACGTTGGCATAGAAATTTGATTTTGTTACAGCTTAATGGTATTATAGACCTGAGTATTGGATATGAATTTCAATTTATTACCTGTACGCCTTTATAAGAAAAGGTGTAGCAAGTTTAAAATTATTAAAAATATTTTTATTGAATGTTTTAACTAAAAATTTATGGTTTTCGCAATTTTTCCTTTATCTGTGTTATAAGACGTTGCTTTGTACCAAATTTTAAGATTCTAAATTCACGGGAAGTACCCTGAAGTTTTTGATTCCCTTGCGAGTGTTGAAAATTTGCGGCATAAGCGGCTATATCTTTTGATTACATTGGCTTAGTAGTTTGATTTTTTTTGCAGCTTCAAGGTACAGTAAACCTCAGTATTTGATGTGAATTTCAGCTTGATATCTTTACGTGTTCCTGAGAAAAAGAGCCTTAACAGACAGCCAGACAGACGGACAACAAAGTGATTCTACAAGGGTTGCGTTTTTTTCCTTTTGAAGTACGGAACCCTAAAAACGTCTCAAAAGCATTAAAGTTCGATATTTTTCTGCGACAACATCTTCATTAGTAAGTTCTGTATTTTTTAATAGATTTATTAAAATGTATTTGTTGGCGATGGCTCAGCGGTCAAGAGATCCGCTCGTGATTTAGGAAGCGTGACTTCGAGCCTAACGAATTCTTCACCATCGTGTTCAGTTTTAGATCGTGTGTATATAGTAATACCGATCAGACTATGCTATACTAATTTCCACTTTTTTTTTAGAAGAAAACTTCGTCTAGAAGACAAAACATCTGTTAAAGTTCAGTAGAATCTTAAACATATTGAAGTTCATTAGTTGGCGTGGATAGCGTCGCTGATACCTTATTCCTGGACAAAGTTAGAAAGCTTATACGTGTCAAATTCAAAAAGTCTTGTGATAATACGACAAAAATAGCTAACAGCTTGTATTTTTTTTTCTAAGTACATTATCAAAACACATTTTCCAGCACGCACTAGACATTTCCATAACCGCCTTCTCAAATGCAGCCAGTGCATCTTCTGCTGATGAAAACTGTTTCGATTTAAGTTGATATTTCAATTCGGATCAACAAAAATAGACACATAGTACCGAATCGGGACAGCGAGGTGGGTCACCCACAGCTTCGATGGATGTGTTACTCAGATAATCGATTCTGAGATTCTAGCGGAACCCGATTCTGAGTCTGCGTTAAATTGTGTGGTGCCCGGCATGAAACCATCCTTTTTAGATAAATACCAAAGAATATTTCTCATGCACGCTTACCATTCTAGTCTGCAGTATGTTTCTGAACGTCTTTGCATGTAGTTCGCCTATTTTCTTGAATTATTTGTTTTCACTGCCATTACCATTTGTGTCTGGTTTGAAGGGGCTGTCACTGTCTTTTGTTCACCAAAATTGATGAACGGCCCTAAAATTCCTTGGAATAGCGATGAGCAATTGCTGTAAAAGGCTTCTTGCTATAAAAGTACACTACAAAATTTTTATAAATAATTTTATTTTATTCGACGTTTGAAATCACAAAAAAAAATTAATCCCAAAATGTTCTTCTTTTTGATCTAGTTTTCACTGACATAGAACATTTTAATGTTACACTTAAACATAAGATCATGGAAAGAAATTTAAATTCGGAATCTGTCTTTTAAATATTATAATTTTATAACTCATTACAACCAGTGTCTTTTCTTAAAAAACTGTTTTTCTTAAAATATCTTGCGTGGCCTTGTATAATCATAAAAGTGAAGAAAATGTATATATTTCAACATCTCGTTTAGCCCCCCTATTTTATTAAAAACCGTATCCCCTGGTCGTTAAAAATTTTTTTTCAGGCGGCGTCTTTGATCCTCGGTAACGATATCCCTCATCTCTGGCGTTGAATTTTTCAACCTAAAGCCGTTTTTGCGCCCGTTACTCACTCTAACTTAACCCAAATTAAGCTTATTGTCTTCTTCCAAACAAAAACAGCTTGTGATTAATGCTTGGTTTTTAATTGTAGATTCAAAAGGTAAATGTTTGTTTCCCACTTAACCGCATTTTATATTCAAAAACTATGCTTACTCGATACAATCAAAACTGCGAGATTTAAGTTATATACGTTTAAAATATTAAAGTACTTCATTGACTTCCACATAGTCCGACGTACGTCCACTTCCATATTACGTTATTTGATATTTTACCAGTGCAATATACAAAAACCACGCACCAATTTATTTGCGTGCACTTGTCAAATCGAGATCAAACATAACGCTACAATATCACATGCGTTACTACCTTGCTCAGCCGAAATGTGTTTCAATTCGTATGCCACCACATTATTTGTCTATAAATCTAAGACAAATCAAACAATCAAAATAAAAAAGTAATTAAAAGAATACAACTTAAAACAACAAAAGCTATACCGAAATTAACCCCATTAAAACAAATGCCTAGTGGAGGCTACGCTTTTACATGCTTACTTCAACAATTTGGTAGTGTTCTTTTAACATATAAAAAAGATGTACGTATAAACAGCCAAGTGTGAGTTTGTCTCGCATTGAGAAGGCTTCGTACTGTAAATAATTTCAATTACTTTACGAAATTTAATCCATCTCATTCGTACAAATTGGCTACTATCTGCAGTGGTGTCTAGATCAATTGAACTTATTAGTACTAGGTAAAATCAAAAAAAGGAAATATTTTAATAGCACTTTCTCTTTACGAATATTTTCCATTTTGCGAAAAATTTGAAAGCTTGCATTTTCCAATTAAGATGTAAGGCTTTGTAATAGGCTTTTATTTTCAAAATTTTGAGAATATACGATATTCAATTTTCATTTGACTTTTTAATATTTTTTAATCTATGCTTTTTTAAACTATAAAGAAACAACCCGTTTAATGATAAGTCACGTGATGCAATTGACAATTTTTTTTTTCTAATCTGCCGCCAATACTAGACTCTAAAATTTCAATTCGTATTCATACATCGTGATTAGATCACCTAACTTTGAATATTTACTAAGTCCTAACTTTTGTCAAATGCTAAATTCAGAGAATATACACTGTAACGAATGAGTAGACACGAAGGGTTCCCTTTTTTTACCGAACTTAAGGAACTCTAAAACCTGAATCACGCCGATCGTTAAAACTGCTTCCCCTATCTTTTTAATTATTAGTCTATTACATATATGATAACGAAATTCACCTTTTTTCAACTCAATCCTCTTTAAAAGTTAACTGTAGCTGAAACTGTTAGATGATCCGACTATCAATAATAGTATACAACAAAGTGTAAATTAAAATCTGTTGGATTGATTATTCGTAGAGCAAAAGTGACGCGAAAGTTATACGGCACTAAATTTAAACTCTCCATCCTAGCATTAATTTGTATTTTTAGTGACACCGACAGATATTAAGCAACATATATCGTCAGCCCAGTTCTCATTTTTTTGGCTTCATTGAAATAAATCATAAATACAGCATGTTTAATATTCGTTCGATTTGTCAAAGAATAAACAATTTACCTTTGAAATTATGAACATTGTGATTTACAAGTACCGTAAGTGCCGTAGATAGTTTTATATTATTTTCTTACTCTGTAATATATTAAAAAAAAATTGACGTGTATTGTTGTTAGTAGTGAAAATTTATATGATTTTTAACCCCCGAAGCAAAAAGAGGGATGTTATAAGTTTGACCGCTCTGTGTGTGTCTATGTGCCTGCCTGTGGCACCGTAGATCTGAAACGGGTGAACCGATTTGGATGCGAGTTTTTTTTTATTTGAAAACAGATTTTATAGCAATAGTTCTTAGATATGTTTCATCAAAATCGGCTTAGCCTTCCAAAGTTATAAGGTCTTTTTTTGCTGCGGTAGGAATCTTAGACGCATAATGGGTATTTACTTGCAAACATACGTGTGACCTAAAAATTGAAACAAATTTTGTATGAAGGCTAGGATTTACACACAAACGACAAAAAAAAATAAGAAACTTATAACTTTCACCTTCATAACTTCCCTAGAGGGGGTGCAGATCAGTGTATTCAACTTGCGAGATTTTAGCAGTCCTAATAAATAAGAAATAGGTTCAAAAATTTTAAAAGAAAATTAAATTAAAATTAAAACAAAAACCGCAAAGCAAAGAAGCGAACATTTAAGTCAAAAATAATATCTTACGTTGATCTATCAAATTCGATTGAGTAACACTTTTAAGTATCTATACATGTAATTATAGAAATTGATGGATGGTACGATAAGGTTTGCTCGTTGAAACGGCGCCTATAAAATCGATAGTTAGACGGACTTTATATATCAAATTGAACCATAAGTACTTTATTTGCATTTAAATATCAAAAGTGAACCATATGTACATTGTTTACATTGTGTATCGAGACTACAAAATCATTTTTTTTTTAGAATTTCGCCACATTAAACCGATTAGTAGTATTTTATTACTAACTTATTATAAATCCCATTTGTATGTATTGCCCCGGTAACAGCTATCAATGCAATCAGATCTTCTTTCAAAATTTGCTACATAACAAAGTTATCTCCTTGAGAGCTAGCTATGTTTAGCTTAAGGTTAGCTGCAATCTGCTTTTGAAAAGTGCACTATGCTTATATAAAAACTTTACAGACGATGCATAGAAGAATAAATAACTTTTTTTTATTCGTTCATTGAACTCGAAATGTGGCAATATGATATTTTAATTTTTATCTAATTATTTGTAATTAAATGAAACAACCCTTACAGATGTTTAACGCTTTATTAATACAGCAGTTATCTACGACATTTGAACTACTTCGATCCAACTTGGTAGTAAACCTGTACGCTATTAAACATTTTATTATTATTATTAATAATACAATTTTTTTATTGAATTAAATAATAAAAAACAAATGTATTTTCAGGTACTGCAACTGAACTTTTTAATTTAAACGAGACCATACTTTATACTGTTAGATTATAAATATTTGAATTCCAGCCTTCTTATTTTGTTGACAGTCACCAAAGAAAACTTACATATCTATGTTTTAAAAAAAAAATGTTTTTGATTAATATGTATACAAAAAAATTACGCACGTACGTGAAACAGAAGTGAAAGCCGCCATCGATAAAAAATGCATGGATTTTAACAAATGGATTACAAAGGTTTTCCAGACCGCCCACACACATTACGATCGTGTTCATAATTGACTACAGTATAACCACGTATATCTAATGTTAATTTATATTTTAATTACGATTTGAAATGAAACATGCAACATCAAAATCATCCATATATTACGGATTTATATAATGTATTCACCTACATAAATCACAACTTTTCGGTTTACCATTTAAGGTTTCACGTATCGCATTGTCGTAAATAATAAACAACATTTCGTACGAAATGAAATCACAAAACTATGCTCATCGTATGTATATTTTTTGACTAGTAATTAGACCAGACTCCGCTCGCTGTTTAAACGTTCTCCACGACGTAGCCATCTTCGCTTCCAAGCTGGTTTCTTCGGTAGTTGTCCATCTGAAATAAATGAAAATGTACGTTTAATTTTACTGAAATGCTAAAGTAACCATTATTGCCATCGATAACCTTTATCCTAATAACAAAATAATAATCTATACATGTAATAAAACTGTAACTGACCACTGTCTGTACTTGATAAGTTTTTATGAAAACTTAGCATAAGAAGTCTTTATAAGAATAACAGAAGCTAAACAATCATTTTTCGAAATCTTTGACTGCCTGTTTGTTTGTTTGTTCATACGTCGTTAAAAAATATACTCCACAGAATTGAATGTGATTTTCACAAGTGTATTCTAAAAGAGATCTAACTTAAAGAAATAACGCATGCTTTAATGTAGAGAACTCTTTTGAACTGGAACTTTAATATAAAATAGGAAATTACTTTTAGATATACTGTGTGTATACTTTAAATCACGTTATATTCTCTTATTATTTACACCTTCAAAGACTGAAACAAGAGCGGGATCGGGACCCAAAAGAAACAGATTTCATTTTTTTTATGTTTTCGACTCAAAATATGTGACAACAAAATGTGATTAAGTTGACATTACGTTTAATTTTTTTGAAAATACATTACACTGAATGGAAAAGGCGTCGATCAATGGCCGAGAACAACTGTTTTGTAAGAAGAAATTCGTTCTTCTCCGGGGAATCCGCACAGGGCTATCTTAATTGGTACTTGAAAATACTTTGATGCAAAACTCACCCAGTGTTTGACAAGGTTCCTGAGCCTGAACTTCATGAGCTCCTTCAGTGCACTGTCTTCGTGATCGTACAAGCCTGTACAAAAAAGATTGCATTTCAATAGGGAAGGAAGACATTTTAAAAAAATGTACTTAATATATAATAATAATAATACAATTCTTTTCATACATTACTCAAGCCCGCTCGCCCAACCTAATTGTTAATGACGCATGCCATCACTTTCAAAGTCTTACCTTACGCAATAAAAAAATTGTTGCTAAATTTAACCTCCCTTAAGTCCGATAAAAAACAAATTACGCATACATACACACACGCGCAACTACATAAAAACAAATTAATATGGCTAGGTAGTAAAGAAATAAAAAAAATATTATTGTTATTATATAGTTATCATACGGTGTACGAAAATAACATAGAACCTATCATTTTTGAAATCACAGGTTCTGACTGTGCATTAATTCTCATCACGATCGGTCATACAGTTCTTAAGTTATAAAAAAAAAACAGGCAGACAAACAGATTATTGGCTCTTAGGGTCTAACGTTTTTATCACGATCCATTAAACCTTTCTTAAATTATGAAAGAACATGCATAGAGCCTATGAAAGACAGTATCCTATTATTTGCACAATTACATGTTCTAACCAGGGTCGTGCACAGAGATTCGAACAGGGTAGGCAAAGCTAAAAAAATTACCAGTTTTACCATTGTTTTCGTTATGCAAGGTATAAAGATACTTAACATCCTGTCGGTGGGCCACCAATCGAAACAATGCTGATACTAGTGAGTTATTTTTAGCTTTGCATACGCTGTCCGTATCTCTGTGCACGCCCCTGGTTCTAACTGAATACCAATTTTCATCACGATCGTTGGAACGGTTCTTAAGTTATAAAATAACATACAGACAAACAAACACACAGTAGACTATCATTTGCGCAATGACATACTTTGATTGTACACCAACTTTTAATCACATTAGTCAAACCTTTTAAAGTTATAAAAATATACAGACAGGCAAAAGTCAGACAAACATTAATCTCTACCTCTGGCAATCACATGTTCCTACTGTATACCACTTTTCATCACAATCAGTCAAACCGCTCTTAAGTTATAAAAAGACATCCAGACAGACAAACAAAGAGACAGACATACAGTAGCATATTATGTTGGCAATCACAGGTTCTTGCAGTACATTAACTTTCATCACAATCGGTTAAACTTTTCTTGAGTTATAAAAGGACATACAGAACAGACAGATTTAAATTTAAAAAATGATAGAATTGAGATCAGTTCAGTTCATAAAACAAATATCTATCTTAAATTTCTTCAAAAAAATTGAATGTACAGACAGACACTACAGATTTATATAGTACAATAGATAAATTGTTAAAGTATGATTCGTCTATCCTTATAGGAAAAATAGTGCCGTAAGTCAAAATTGATTCGGGTAACTGGTTTATTTGTCAGAGTACACGCTCGGACCTTCAGTTAGCACAAGACATGCGGTCTTTGAGTACCCGGTACTCGAAAGGGACTAGGGCTATCCGCATTGAGCCCTTTTGTCCCTCTGCCATTCCAACGGCACCAGAAATACATTTATTATGGAAACCAAAACCCGAAAGCAAACGAATATGAGTCATTGCTTATATTAACGATATAAGGATTTCAACAACAGATATGTGTACTTAAATACTTGAAAGAATAAATACATTGCAATAATTTTCAATCGAAACCAAAACTCCAGTGTCGCTAGCTGGCTTTATACCCCCTACTATACGCTCCAATCTTTCGAGTGTTGTAAGATGTGGAAAAAAGTGATCGTTTGTAATATTTTTTTTTTTTGAAAAATTTTATAAAAAATGTCGACCGTCACCTCCATCCCTGACCGGTATGATGTCGTCGCCGGCGGACAGCGCCAGGTCGGAGCGCGGGTAGCCCGGCTGGGCCGGGGTCTCCTCCTGACCGCTCTGCCGGCGCAACATCTCCTGCGTCATGGATTTATAGATCTGTACTTCAAATATAATATTAGTGTTTATTCTAGAAGTAGCACACTCACGACGATACATTGTTACGTTGTGCGTAATGCACCGTCTATTTTATTTATTTATCATATCCACTTCGACTGCTCGTCGCACCAAAGGAGTCGATTCGATTCCTTTTCGATACAAATATTTATTTGATTAAAAAGTTAATGTTTGTCTCGAGTCTGGGTGTTTTTATGTAGATATTATATGTACATATTTACAAAAAAAATATATATTTATATTTTCTATCAACTATCTGACACCCACATCACAAATCTCGATTGTTAGTTTGGAACCAGATGGTGCTGTATGTGTGCCCGAAGATATCGAAGAAAAATGTAATTATTATTTAATTCACACCCATCGCCCATATTATTTTTATATCATATTTAATAATCTTTTTTTTAAATGAAAAATTAATTATAATTTTCTGTTGCTATAGATTTTATGGCTAAGTCAAACCCATGATTAGTTATTTTATAAGACATCAAAAAAGATTAATATTAGACAGATTAAATAATGATTTAGTTAAAATGAAAATAAATAAATATATTAAAAAAAGTAACGTTCGTTTGCCGTATAACTCTACATACAATCAGCCGAAACCATATTGTCCCTCTCTACGTTAGAATTACAGTTTCGTTACTGTTCTAGTACAATTGAAAAATATAATTATTTTTCAATTGTACTAGAAGAGTAACGAAATGTACTAAATTATTTTCCTATAATATTACATTTCAGTGGGCAAGTGTTTCATCAAAAACGTCAGGGTTGTTTTAAAAATAGCCCCTAATTTACAAGAACCGCTCAGTTAAAATAAGAAATTTAACATTAAACAAGTCTTTCCTTATTTCGTAATGTGGGAATAATTTTTACTTCTCACAAGCTGCTGCAAGTTTTAAGAAAACTATTAAATGCGGCTATAACTATGTATATATCGGTTTAGATTTTTTTTTTGTATATAACAAATAAACAGAATGTTCAACTCCTAAATTATGAGCAACTGTGTACCTGGTTGCTAGTTACATGCATTATGGAAGGATTTGTTGTAATTTTTTCCAGTGCTTTGTAAAATATTCTCTATGTAGCCCTTTTAATTTTTTTTTTCTTAATAACTGATGTTATCTAAATATTGAATTTTCGTTAAAAAAATTAATAGTTTAAAAAAAATAAAGAAGTAGACAATAATACTCTTCAATCCAACCGTCGTTTTGAAGTGCTAGGAAGCTCTTCTGATCATTTGATCATTTAGAAGTGTAGGCGCACGTTTGAATACGTATTTATTATGGGCAGGAGCGGCGGGCGGCGGGGGTGTACGTAGATAATTCTTGAATATCTTTGGAAAAACTGTGCTGATTTCAATTGGTCTTGCGACATTCAGAATAACTAGATTGAATTGAAATGGCCTGAAAGTTTCATGCGAATAGACCAGGTAGGCTTTGTGAAATCTAAAAACATATTTTTTGATCAATATTTTTTCTAATCACTTCTAGACAATCAAATCATCGAAAGTAGAATTTAATGAACTCTGTACCTCTTATAAAACGACTTCGGATTATGCAACATGACCGATCTAAACCGGTTCGTTTGTTTGTTAAATATCATGAACGAAAAATTTTCAAACAATGTTTCGAGATCCGTTTTTGAAATTTCACAAATTTAATTCACTTTTAATACTTTGAAAGAAATAAAAATGAGAAAATTAATACAAAATTCGAAATTCCCGGGAGCGACCGCTCGCCAATATCGGTATCGAAAACAGGCGAAAACCATTGGAATATCCACGCACGTCTCAAGTCTGTACGAAACCCTCGGGACGCGAGTCCTATTCGCACTTGTCCGATGTTTTTTACAGCCGACGTGAAGGATATCCGATATACTAAAAGTCCAACCTTCGACAGTACCAACACTATAACAATACCGCCCCACAGCCGATTCTGTGTACAGCTCATTGTGTGAGCCAACGCGTAACAGCTATTCCTCGTATTTGATATCGGTCTAATGGCTTAATGCCCCGAACAATGTACTGTAATAGTCGCATGATAATAAATCTTTTGAATCTTTCCCACAGTGAAATCATTATAGTGGTGTCATAAGAAAATTCATTATAAATCTGCCTGTCCAGTACCTCATAATACCTTATTTGAAATAGTTCTAATAAACATATATGTACCTATTCTGACAATTGTGTTAAGAATCGTCGATTTTGATGACATTTGATGACATTATTTTATGATATCAATTTTGATGACCATTAAGCTTTATAAATAAAATTTTATACAATTTTTAACTTACATACAATTTTGTGTATTAGATTTTGATGCCTTATAACTTGTACTCGCTATATGCTTTCACACAATTAACAGTAAACCGAATTGATAATCTTCTGGTCAGGGCTAACTATTCAAATATCGGTTACATTATTTTGCATTATTAAAAAACAGGTTGCAAACTGACGATAACCTCTTTAAATATTTTATTGTGATTTTTATTTATTTTTTAAATAATGATTTTTGATAAACAAAACTCCAATAATAACATGATGAATAATTTTCCTGTGTGATATTTAAAAAAATACAATAAAAAACATTTCAGAGATCCTTAACATCCAATAAATTGTCTACAAACAAAAATCTTTTGATTTCATTACCCATGGGAAGGTTATTTATATAAGCTAATGCGGATGCTAAGATGTTACTTGCTTATGTCAAGAGAGGAACTGTCCCATTCCGATTTTCAAAGAACTAATTGTTCTAGAATAATCATAACATTTTAGTAATTATACTTTCATTGAAAAGAATATATACCGAAGCTCCGCTGTATTCCATAATATCTTATAAGAAATACGCTTACGTCGTTCTTACAAATTGTATAATGCAAAATTTTATACGTAATAGAAACGATTTTAAGAGTCCTTGGAAAAATAATTGCAAAGAACTTCTTCTCATGAAAAAGGACTTCTATCGATAAAAATAAAGATATTCAAAAACCTTGCTTTAAATATGAACAATTACGTTGTTTATTTATAATAAGGTACTTGAAAGAACCGCTTCGTTCTTTCTCAAATAAGAGTGCTTTAATGACACCAATAAAAAGGGGTAGTCGAGCACGCCCTGTGCACCGGCCCCAGACAGAGGTAATGTTTTATGCGCTATAAATACTAACGATACCCGTGTTGGTATTTACAGCGCATAAAACATAAACGCGGTCGAGGTAATTCATTGTATGTTACTCCGAAAGAACCAGAGGAACAAATGAATTGAATAATTCAAGACATTTTTTTTAAATATACATATATATGTTTTAAAAATTCTTCAGTTTCATAAGAAAATGTTCATAGATGAATATAGTTTATACTTACGGATAAATGAAATTCCTTCAAAATATTGAAAACAATTTCAACCATTCGTCATATAAACAATTAATCTAAAAACTAACATACGAAATGCGTAAAATTTGAAATATAATTGTTTTCCTTTTTTGAAATAAAATTGTTTTGTTGAAAGGTGTTGAATGTTGTTTATGTGTGTTGCTCGTAAAGTTGATTTTTCATATCACTCCATGATCAAGCCGTTAAACATACCGAGTTCCGTAGAAGTAACTAGTTCGTAGTTAGTTAATTAATTAGTTAGCTAGCTACCTCACTGGGCAGGGTGTCGCCCGACCTCTTGCCGTGCCCGCCGAAGCACGAGTGTCCGAACGCGGAACATCCACCTGAAATAAGAAGCAGTTTTAGCACCGTCGCACAATTTATTTCGACTTACAAACAATTTTTTTCAGCCATTGACGTAAATTTTTCACTTAATTTGATTACGCATCGAATATATTCGATATGAACGTGCCATATATCAACCCTCAAACACAGCAAAATTGAGGAGATATTAGTCCAAAGTC
>BGZK01002447.1:0-56667 GCA_005406025.1 Eumeta japonica | reverse complement strand
TTTCAAAATATCTTAAAGAATGAGTTTATTAAAAAACCTTCCCAAATGTCATATCATTCTACTGTCATCTTCTTAATCATTTTAATTATTTAGTTATGAAAATTTATCAAACAGATAGGCGCTTTTCATTTTATAATATTAGTATGAAAATATGAATATTGTGCATTATGTTAATAAGTCAATAAAAATACAATTGCTTATTGATTAAATGAATTAGGAACAGTATACGATAATGAATTTTATTTAAGATTTAACAAAGATATACATATATGCAATAATAGGTAATTAATTCGAATCAGATTTTTTTTTAAAAGTCAGTATTGAACAGTGGTATTTAGGGTAATATTTAATAAATATTTATAATTAGTTTTGTATATTGTTATTTAATTTATGGATGTTGATCTCACAGCAATTGAAACACAAATCGCTAAAATATTAAGTCAATGTGAAGATTATGGACTGAATATTGATAAAAATCTGGCTTCACAAATATTAATTGATGTGAAAGAATCTCAAAATATATTGCAAGCCAAAGCTTATAAGCTTTGTGGATACACATTCAATTTGAATTCTTCTAAAGACGTCGCAAAGGTGAGTTTATTAAGTATTTAACTGGTTTTGTGAGTCTACTAAATGTTTAACGGATTTTTGTGAGTTTACTAAATATTTAATGGGTTTTTGTGAGTTTATTAAATGTTTAATTGGTTTTTAATAAATTTTTATGTTAAACGCGATTATAAATAGACATTATAATTTTCAAAATATTATATTTTTTTTCTTTATTATATGTTGTAATACGCTAAAACAGAACTTGGCTACGTCGTAAAATATAAATATGTAGTTATAGAATATAATATAAAGATAATTTTGTATTTTCTGTGATAGATTAGTTAGGACAGTGCACAAGAAAGTGTTTGCTTACACGCCCGTCGCTAGATGTTCATAGGAAAATTTTACACTCTTTCTTACGCCTATCTAACTCTGCATTTATTTTATATTTAAATTTAAAATTGCACTCCATTATCAAAAAAACTATAAACAACGCAGCCGAACGAATTTCATAGTGCAACAAAAGAAAAACATAGAAGTGAAAGTATATAGTGTCCTCAGAATCAAATCAATTAATCTATGTATCCATAATTTATCAAAACTTTCGACCATTTCTATTTGTATTATAAACTTTGATACATTTATACACACTTATAAGTTATGGTGTGTCTGTATTGTCAGAAAATAGAATATGCTAAAATTCGAGTAGGGTGAGTGCTCTGGCGTTTTTATATTGTAATTCTAAATGTTGGTTGTATTCAAAAAGGCAACGTAAGGACGGACGTTTTTATTCCATATGCATCACTTAATTATTCTGTTCCTTGATGGATAGATAATTCACATTAGTTAATATTACTAATAATCTATCGAACTTTGGTAAGGAGAACCATAGAGATCCAAGTCTCATTTTATTATTTTGAGAAAATGATGTAATTTTATTGTTATATTGCAAAGAATAGAATTCTTGTAGTTTGTTCTGAAATTGAATTATGTTTAACATATCAGAGTAAATAAAAATTATTTTAATCCTAAAATATTCAATGCAAAGTATAAAAAATGTTTCAATAACAAAAAAAATCCCTTGGATTAAAAATTAAGGAAATTACGGTTTCGGCTTGTGTGACTGCTTGATGCGGACACTTCTAAAATTCTAAAGTTATCCCGTGCAAAGCTCTGACTATTCAACATAGCATCTTCTTAGTATGTCTCAGATTGCCCACCTGGCATACAACACTTAAAATCAAGAATTGCTATCGAGTCAAATGATAATAGGGTAGGTAGAGACAATAGATTTCTACAAGAGACCACACATTTCCACAAACGATGCCTCATATCAATGATGATAACACCGAACCATGAAATCAACAATAGAGGACAGGAATAATCTCAACAGCTTTTGAATGATGAGAAAAATCTTTCAGCCTCTTCCTTAATCTCGGGAAATATGCCGAATATGTATCGGCTAAATACTATTTTGTAAGAATAATGGAAAAGAGCTAAACGCGGAAATCATAGAGCAATAAAGTTAACATCACATACTATTAAGATACGGAAATAGGTTATTATTAAGATATTACAGAACTTCTTGCTTTATTCCGAACCAGTGTGGTTTTGCAGCTGGACTAGGCACCACAGATGCAATACATTCGGTGAGAATACTCAAGGAAAAATGCAAAATCCTGAATAAAGATATCCGCCTCGTCTTTATAGACCTAAAAAAGGCCTTCGACAGAGTACCACTTCAGCTAATATGACAGGCACTCAAGTCTCAACTAGTGCCAGAGAAATATATAAGCACTATACAAGATATTTATAGCAACGTGACCACCCAGATGACTCTATCAGCCGGAAGAAATAGTAGTTTCGAGGTGACGATCGGATTGCACCAAGGATTCTACCTTAAACTCTTTGCTTTTCAACACCTTAATGGATTACATTATTAAAGATCTATAAAAACCAAGTCTATGGACACTTTTGAGCGACAACGATGTAGTCGTAATTGTGGACTCGTTGCTAGAAAACCAGAGTAACCTGGAAGCATTGAGAAAAGCCTTAGAAAGCAGAGACTTGTGAATGAACCGGTCAGAAGGCCGGATGCATACATTGTGGTTTTTCCGACATTAAAAACAACAATCAAATGCCACCGACTATTGAAGGAACTCACTTGAATGTTGTTGAAAAATACCAGTACCTTAGGTCCATAGTTAACATTAAGGCAAACACAGAAAGAGACATAGAAAATAGGGTAAACACAGGGTGGCTTAAATGAAAGTTCGTTGTGATTCCAACATGTCGATTAAGGCAAAAGGCACTGTATATAAAGGGTAATAAGACCAGCTATGCTATACGGGCCCTAGTGCTGAATGGTAAGAAAATATGACGAACAGAAGATGCGTATCACCAGAGGCGAATTAAACCTTGAGAGCGCCGTAGGCAAGCATTTCATCGGCGTCCGTATATTAAAAATAACTAGTACTAGTAGTAGTAGTAATAATAGTAAAAATTTGATGACTGAAGTTGGCGTTACTATATGTGTGATACACAATTAGTTTTTGCTATACTACATTAATTTTGTTCTTTATTTCACAATTCCGCTAGCGCGCCCCTTTGTACCTCGCGCCCCCAGGCACATGCTAGTTTGCCTGAAGGATAATCCGCCTCTGCGTATCACAGAGATAAAAATCCTACGATATGCAGGTGATGTCACAGTTGACAAAGTCAGAAATGAATATATACGTGGCATGTTCAAGCTGAATGAAATAAAGCGAAAAATGCGAGAGAACCGTCTGCGTTGCTATAGACACGTAATACGCCGTAAGGAAGATCATATGACCAGAATAGTAATGGCCATAGAAGAGGGTAATAGAAACAAAGGGATGCCCACCGACTACCTGGATGAGCACCGTCATAAAGGACATCTTGACAATGAGCCTAACGACTGGAATGATGCAAAATCAACCCGAATAGCGAAAAAGTATCTGAAGTGCTGATCTCAAATAGTGAAAGAATAATGAAAATTAGATTTCGATTTATAAACGTTAGGAGAAGAATCAATAAAAATTACATTTTTTCATCTCCGTGTTCGGCAGATAGTAGATTTTCTTTATTCTGAGCCTTCCCGCCCCTTACTGTTTTAGGAGCATGTTTGAACGATATGTAGAACGGTTGATGAATTAGGGGAACATATTTAATTCTTTCTATATCGTTTATTTTCTTGTACGGTGTTCTTGGCGGTTTTGCCGCCATAGAATATTCACGGATGCAATGCCTTATCTCAGTTAAAAATATTTCGTAGTTCATACCAATGCCTTTAAGGTCAATTTCTTCTTAGTTAGCCGGATAGTCGCCATTGTATAGTATAAGACTTTACAATGGCGACCCTTTAGAAAATTTTATTCTACGCATTTTCGCTGTTTTTGCATTTTCTTTCAAAACAGTTTAGTAATTTTTGAAATGAGCTGATAGACTTCCGAAGATGAGAAATTTATGGATCATGTCTCGCGTTATAAAGAGTTTCTGTTTTCGACAGTCAATGTCATGCACGAGATCAATCCAAGCCTGTGATTACATCTTCCCAACCAAACTCTTAATATTTACTGAGTGGCTAAAGATGTTTGTGGTCTGACCTTATCATGGTGAAAAATCACACCCTTTCTGGTAATCAATTTCAGCCGTTTTTTCTCTATTTCTTGCTTGAGTCTCATCAACTGTTGGCAGTAGAGAACCGAATTGATGGTTTTTCCCGGTAGTAAAAGCTCATAATGAATAATGCCCTTCCAATTCCACCATACACAACTATCAACTTATTGCGAGTTAATCCGGGTTTCGCTATAGTCTGTAGAGCTTGCATATCTTTTGATCATGATCTTTTCCGCACGTTCTTGTCGTAGATAATCCATTTTTAATCACCAGCGATAAATCTTTTCAAAAACGGTTCGGTTTTATTACGTTTCAATAGATGATCTCAAATAAGTACACAATTCATTAGATTTCTTTCAGTGATTTCATATGGAATCCACGTATCGAGCTTTTGTGTATATCTAGTTTTTTCAAATGTTTCAAAACTGTTTTGTGAGTAATCCCCAGCTCTTCAGCTATGTCTTAAGAACTAATATGCCGATCTTGTTCTATTTTTTCTAAAATAGCATCGATTTTATCCGTAATAGGTCGACTAGAGTGAGATTTCAGATTTATTTGATGAAGGACATGCCAGCGCCAAATTGACAATGCTTGCAGCTTTTCTGCGTCTTTTTCGTTGTCCATTTTACGCAAGATCTTTTAAGTTGGCTTAATAATTAAAAATCATAAATATTGCTTGTACTTAGTATAGAATATCGCAATTTTCTGTCATGTGTAGAAAGCCATTACAAATAATACAAGTAACAACATGAAACATTATAAGGGAAATTCCCCTTACAGTCAATGTTGTTTACTTCAAGACTACAAAATATTTAACTGAGTTTTTCCAAAACAATAGTGTTAGTTTATTAACAGTAATATTAAATGTACATATAAATAAATAATAACATGAATTTATCAATATTATTTTATGTACTTGGATCATTGTAGCATGAAAGATTTATTTATTTCCTATGCATACATATTTAAAGGGCAATATCAATAATAATTTCCTTTGGATCACTATGATTCTCACTTACTCATATGTAGCATAGGTATGTATCACATAAAAACAAGGAAATAGCTATAGCTTTTAAAGAAGCGTTAAAAATACCTTCTTTATTTTTTTATTATTTAACAAATTAAGAACATCTTCCATTTCCTCTTAAACTAACATTTATAAAAAGTCACTTTTAAAATAAAATTTGCGTTCCGTCTTCTTTTTACTGCTTTTAGTCGAAATAATTGTTAAGAGGAGGACATGGAACGTCAATTTTTTTTTTAAAATGACTTTTTGTTAAATGACAGTTTAAAAGATCTTAGAAGAGGCTCTAAACTTAGTAACAAAAATTTACTATCGCCTGTTTATTATGCTGGAAATAATTATGGTTTAGGTTACATATCTAATTACAAACACAATTTGTTTTTAGATCTCGAAATTGAAAAATATAATATTCACGTGCAGTATCCTTTGCATAGATATAAAATAAATTACTTAGACTTTTCTCATTCTCGTCCAACTCTCAATCTTGCTGACAAACCTGATCTAGTTTTGATATTAGATTCTCTTGGATCAAAATGCAATTCCACACGCTTTCGGTCCCGGCCCCGGTACGGCTCTCGATACCGATCCTGTCTTCATCTCGAAGGCCAAAGCTACAGAAGTGTAGTTAATTAATTACATAAAGACAAAGATAACAATGGCTACAGATACGAAAGAGTTGGACTGGTTAAAATATTAAGATAAAAGATGAATCACAAACTTAATTTAGATTTTCTATGTAAATCAAATAATGCTTCAAAATATGAAATTAATAAATATATGGAAATGAAAGTTTCCAATTTATGCTAATGGTGTGGCAAATTTCTGAACTGACTACATACATTAATAATTTTTATTTAGGAATAAAAATAGAAAAACTAGAAGATTTCGAGTTTTCTAAACACAATGCTCGTGAATATTTTTAACGTTATAATTTTTAGAACTTTTGCTGCGACATAATTTTAATAATAAATTTTCAGCAGGCTTCATTTAGGACTTTGGCATGAAGTCCCAACTCATAGTTGTCTATTTTGGGCACAATAAAATACTCGTCTCCAGCGGGAATCTCGTAAATGCTGATCAGTGATAGCACAAGCCGAAAACTGTTGATACCATATGTACGACAATTGATTAAGTTGCTAGTAAGTTACATCTCATCAAATTCGTATACTTCAAGTTTAAACGGAATCAAATGGAAAATATTTTATGTGTAAAGTTAAATATTTGGGATCTTCTACGAATGGATACCATCTGACGTAATGCGATAGCGTGCACAGTGATATAATAAAGAGATAAGGAAATATGACTGAAGTATTTATGATATCGAGACAAGACACGAAGGTTGGATATATTATTTTGAATCTGAAAAAGTAAACTGGCAGACTGAATCTTCACTTGTGACGTGATTATCCCAAGAAAGTGAAAAAGATCCGAAGCATTGGCATAAAGTTGGTTTTATTCATTTTTCGACAGAACAATACTGGATAACCACATATGGATAAGAAACAATAAACTAATATAAATCGCTATATTAACGATAGCTTGGTCAGAATTTTGAAAAAGGTTCAAAAAAAGCGTTTTATACGGAGTAATTCTTCATAACAATTGTTAAATTAATAATGAATCTTTTGAGTGTTTTAAATTTGATTGTATGTTGCAGAATAATTGCACATTGTGTATAGGATAAAAAAGGATAATTTTAAGACAGATTTTCGTAATTATCCTAGCTATTTTCAAGATCAAATACAAGTTTTATTGAGGATGATTGAATACTTAGACGCTGATTTGTTATCTAATTATTTTATTCTAATACATTTTTTCTAATTGGTTAGTATAAGACTCTTAGAATCTTATAAAAGTTTTAATTTATAAAAATAAAAGATGGTCAAGGCAATATTTATTTTACAGAAAATATTTTATGTTTTAAACATGTTTCCTAACTTTGCACTTTAGTGAAAGTGTGGGTACTATAAGTAGTACGTGGATCAATCTGAAAGTCCTGAGGAAATCTAAAATTGAGCAAACTAGCAGACTGTTTTGTTATTATTATTTTTCGAAATAGTGTCCATCGAGATCAACACATCGCTGCATTTGATTTAACTACTGAAAGAAACATTTTACCTACTCGCATTTAGGGGTCGCTCTGACGGTCGGCCTTTTTATATGTAGCCACTGCTTCCTCGCCGTCCGTAAATCACTTCCCTCGAGGTTATTCTTTTACTTTAGGAAATAAGTAAAAATCGCATAGTGTGAGGTTAGGGCTATAAGGTGGATAAGCCAGTATTTCTATACCTAACGTCCCAAAATAGTTTTTTTCCTGGCGGTATGGGATGAGACGTTATCATAACGAAGGAGAACCCCACTGCGAGGTCATTTTTCCCGAATTTTTTCCAAATCAAGAGGCATACATTTGTTAGTGTACCAGATTGCGGTGGCTGTTTTTTTATCTTCTAAAACAATTATTGCATAATGACTGTCATTCCGAAGAAAGAGGCCACCATCTTTTTTCCAATGCTTCGACCTCGTTTTACTTTAGAAGGCAACTCCTCGTAAGGAAACACCTGAGCAGACTGTCTTTTGGTTTCGCGATCATAACAATACATCCAGCTTTCGTCATAAGCACTTGACACATATCAATTCCTACTCTTGTCCGAATTTGCTGGTAGGTTCCTCTTTTGTCAGTCTTTACTATGAGCCGCACGACACTGATGTTGTCGATCGTCGTCTCACGCAGATCATCAGTCAGATTAGTGCGACGACCTCTGAACTCATTAAATCAGTTAGAAATAGTGGCAAGAGATGAAGTTTCATATGAAAGGCCAATCGAAGTCTGTTATAACTTTCTTGTTTTCTTAAATGGCAACGAAAGTCATAGAACATCATTCACGAAAATTTTCTCACGTTAAATTCATGTTGATGATAGACAAACAATTTTCTTTTTGCCGCCAATTTGTAAAAATAAATGACAGGTGAATGCAATTTATATAATAACTCCGTAATTATTTTTTTAATTATATATATATTTGAAGGGAAACTTCTTTTGGGACGGTGTGAATTGGATTTTTTAAACGAAAATTTGTAACGAAAAAGGGATAGCTATAAATGGATATATGGGTTTTAGGCTGTGAGAGAATGAGATAGAATGCGTTTATATATAGTTTTCCTATCCTTCGTCTCCTCTTTATACGATAGTTCGTAGCGTCTGCGACCCCACTATTTTACCGTTTGGATACGGATGCGTACACCGACTCTGCATATCATGGAAACTAGAACTGTATACTATATTATTAATATACTCCAAATACGTACAATGAGAGAAAGAGAGAGAGAGACAGAGAGAGAGAGAGAGAGAGAGAAACGTTGAAATCTATAGCACATTATTTTCTGTTGGATTGTAGTGACTATCGCGCATTTTTTAAAAATATTTTATATGGAATCAAACAATTTCTATCTATATATATAATGAAAATAGGTTGTTTTTGTTCGCCAATCACGTAAAAACTACTAAACCTATAGACATGGGACTGGGACCATTCGATGCGGAATGATTTGTAGATGGGTCTAGGCTACTCATTTTTCGAATTCCGTAAATCCTTCGCCATTTTATTTATAATAAAAATTACCCAGCGAATCGGGCGGGTCAGCTAGTCTTTACTAAAATGTTACTTTAAGTAATAAAAAAATTGTTGATCAATCGCACTCTCTCTCTTTATCTTTCTGTTTACCACCTCCAGTATTCATTTCAATCTCTTAAAAATTAACCAGAATACTATACCAGTTTCATTTCCACCGCACTCGATTTTCTTTAATTTTACAATTTCTAAATGGTCAGTTCTAAAAATTTTAAGTGTCGCCTAGATAAGCTAATTTTATTATTTGAGTGAGCTCGTATGGGACCAAAGTATTGAGTTTTTTTGTATATCCAGCTTTTCTCAAATGGATCGAAATTGTTTTGTGGTCAATCCCCAGCTCCTCAGCTACCTCCTTAGAACTAATACGCCGATCTCGCTCTACTTTTTCCAAAATCGCATCTACTTTATCCGTAACAGGTCGACCAAGCGATGTTCATCTTTGACATCAAAATTATCGGACTGATAACGCTTGAACCAGATTTGTACTGCTCTCACCGACACTCAATTAGGTCCATAAATGTTACAAGTTTTATTCGCGACTCGTGTCTCATTTTCCCTTTCTTGTAATAGAATTTCAAAATGTATCGAATTTCTACGCTAGATTTACTGATTTTAGCGATACTGGCTACACATTGGTGTTGGAAATTTCGAAATTATTTCTTTTTTTTCAAAAGATTTTCGAATTCATTTAAAATTATTATCTGAGTTTTTAATTAAATTTTCAATTTTCTTAGCGGGAAATTAAAAAGGTTTTTTCGTATTTTATAAGTAAAATGTTGCAGTAAAATCTATTTGGTTGTGCTGTTTATATCTGGCTAGTTTTGATACCATTAAATAGATGAAATTTAAAAAAAATAAACAGTAAAAACAGCGTCCCGCCATTTTTATATTGTTTTTCTGTCTAACAAAATAAGCGAATTAAATTTACTCATTTCGAAAAACTTTTCCTCGTTTTAATATTGACACTAACCGAGACCATAATTCTTATTCCAAAAACTTCAGCTAACATAAACACTTCATACCGCCCTGTGGCTCACATCATAGCAGTTTTGTAACTCGCCTCGCTAGCGTGTATGAACCCTTGCCTTTTTAGTACTCGATTGTTGTAAAACTGTAATCACTTATGCTGTTGAAAGTTTCTTTATTTACCGCCAAATAATTATAGTCTTTTTACACTAACTTTCTTATTTTTACAATAATATTCTTTCAATACGATTGTATCTAAGTATTATACATAAACAAGATGTTGCTATTAATGGCGTTTTGACAAAACTTAGGCAAAACTCGCAGCCGCTGTAAGTGCTCTCTCACAAGTTACACGCGTCTGTCGCCACGGCTTTTAGTAAAAGCCGTCTTTACTCGATTTATGCTGAATCTTTTATTTTACTGCTGAACTTGTCATTCCTTGTAATAGTTTCAAATGAATACGTTTTTTTCTGATTCTGCTTTTTTTTTTAACGCCATTTATAATGTCTAATAGATGCACATGACAGCGTATTCCTACACGTAAAAAAGTACGTGGAAAAATCTCTCGTTGAATTATATTTAGTATGTATTTTTTTTTTGTTTGCTACATTGGAAAATATTCCCGATAAATTCGTGCAAATTAACATTTCGCATCACGGTTTCTATATGTGCAAATATTTCTGTAATATTTATTGAACGTATCTCCACGATTAAGGAACTTTCACTATAACTATTGTAACTGTCATTATTGGATTTATTTATTATATATTTATCATTTGACAGATTATCCATAGATTATCTGTAAAAACTGACGTTCAATTAACAATTAGCTTTGTACCTTTTGGCGTAACTCGCAGTAATCAGTTTAAAAGGAGATGGTGGAAGAGGATCTTAGTGTGATAAACCAAATTATTTATTACTTTCTTGAAGTGTCACTAAAATTTCTATTTCTTTTGTTCAGTACATTAATCACAATAATCATCATTCATCGGTTAGGTTGTTTAGGTTTGTAACATATTGGAGGGTTAAAATTTGAAAAACCGCTCAAGTGCAAGTCTAATTCCCACATGAAGGGTTTAGTTCCACCGTCCAATATTTAGCACTACATATTTTTAAAATATTTAATAAGACAAGAATAATTAATTAAGATTCTTCAAAAAAAAATTGAACAAAAAATGCAAAAAAATTATCGTTCTTTGTATGAGGACCCCTTTTAATTTTTAACTGTATTTTATCTTTATTATTTGTTTATATAACAGCTATAGTAATCTATACTCTGTAAAAATTTCAAGTGTATGCGTATTATGGTTCAAAAGATGCAGCCCAGTGACAGATGAATGGGCAGACAGACAGCGAAACTTTAGCGATAGAGTCCTACTGGCGCTCTTTGGGTACTGAACCCTAAAAACTAATCCTTTGTGTGACGAAGAAAAAAAAATTGTGAAGGATCAAAACATAATTAGGGCGAGCGAAGCGAGCCCTACTCTAATTCAACAATCTGTACATTTTTGTGGTACACTTTATGAAAAAAGTATCACGCCTTTAGATTTGAAATTTAACATAGTAATTTAGAATCATGTCTAGATGTGTTATTTATCATTAAAATATCTTTTTTTTTTAAATATTTTTTTTAAAAATACAATTTGTATATGAACACTAATGTTAATATACTACTAATTTACTAATATGCTACTAACGCCATCTGTCGAAGGCATGTATCAACTAAATTGTTTCTACTATTAGTAGAAACAGGTAGAAATAGCGTCAGCGCCATAACAACAACACTACAGATTTTAAAAACAACGTCACTGTTGGTTTATTGTGTGAAAACTAATTATTATTGCGTGAAATATTATTTTATTGCTCAATTTCTGAGGTGTAATATTGATTAAGAAAAAATATTAGGTAAGTGCGTATGATCGTAAGTACCTATGATAGAATTTTATAGAAAAATGCTATCCATTATCCAGTTGTATCTGACGTAAAACATGTTGGTTTAAATGTTTTATTGTTATTGTTGCAGCGAAATGCCACGAAGACGCACGTTAACTGGCCGTAAAGAACGCGAACATAACCGTGTTTCAATGAATGATTTAAGAGAACGTCAGAAAAGATCTCGAAATATGGAATCTAATTTTCATCGCGGAAATGTTCACTTTTTAGAGTATGCCGTTAATTTCGAAACTGCTCAGAAAAATTTGGAGTTAAAACATTGCAATTTATGTCATCGTCGTTGGTTCGATTTACATATTGAAGAAGACGGACTTTGTGCTCTTTGTCGTAAATTTCAAGTAAAAATGAAATGAATATATTTTCTACAGACAATAATATGGACCCTGGTCCACAACCTGAAGTTTTAAAAATTAACATTTCTTGAAGAACAATTAATTGCTCAAGTTCATCCGGTTATAACAGTATATAAACTTAAAGGTGGTCAATTTGGATATAGTGGCCAAGTCATCAATTTTCATCAAGACATTACAAATTTTACTACCTCTTTACCTCATTCTATTGATACTATTTCAAAATATATTTTTGTTAGAAGAAATTATGGTGAAGGATATAAAGATTTTATTGTAAATCGTGATAATGTTGAGGCCGCTTTGATATATCTTAAAAATAATAATCCTTGGTACCGTAATATAACAATCGACGAAAATAATTTACAATGTTTACCTAATAATGAAAGTATTTTTCAACAAATTGTATTAAGTCAAGATAGACAACAACTTTCATGTAATTTAGATAATGAGGATAATGAGGATAATGATCAAAATATATTATATGATAATGTTTATGAATCTGGAGCTCCAACGGTGACTTTTCAATGTAATCGTAAAGCAGTGAATAGTGTACTGAACATTCAGGAAGAAAATGATAGATCTGGTGTTTTACCTTGGCCTATATTGGATCCTGTGCCAATCAATGAATTTACATGTGATGGATATATTTGCAGAGCATTTCCAACTTTATTTCCTACTGGTAAAGGTGACCTTAGAGATTCAAGAGTGCATAAAATTTCTAATAGTGAATATTTTAAATTTCTTATGATGTATGAAGATGGGAGATTTGCAAAACATCCAAGATTTAGATTTTTGCATTTAATAGTATGATGCGTTGGACAGCTTTGCAGAATGGGAGTATTTGTGTCAGAAAAATTCACTTTTACGTAATATTGAGACAATTGAACAACTCCGAGAATTATTACAGCGAGAACCAATATTGTATAAATCAATTTTATCATATAATACTAATTTGAGATCATCTAGCTCATATTGGTATGTGAGATCTAGAGAGTTAGTGGATATGATTGAAGAATTAGGAACTCCAACAATATTTATGACATTGAGTGCAGCTGATTTATATTGGCCAGAGCTGTATCGTATATTGGATCCAGACTATAATTATGCCGATCTCAATCAAAGCAGTGAATTTATTCGTAAATCTAAATTATTAAATTCAAATCCTATGATTGTTTTTATTTTTTAAAAGCGATTAGATACTTTTATGGATCATTTTGTTAAAAATACTTTAAAGTCACAGATTTCTGGTTCCGTATTGAATTTCAACACCGAGGTAGTCCGCACATGCATGGTCTTTTCTGGTTTGAAAATGCACCTGATCTTAAGAATCTCAATCCAAATGATATTACAAGAATTAAAGAAATTATAAACTACTTTGATGAGTTCATATCTACATGGCATCCAGATCCTTCTCAAGTTTATGATATACATCCATCAAAATTACATTACTCTGATATATCTGATGAAGATGTTGATTACAATCATTTAATACGAGCTGTACAAATGCATAAATGTTCTAAAGCGTATTGTCAAAGAAAGAAAAAAAATTCTTCTGAGACTATTTGTCGTTTCAAGTATCCGAAAGAATGTGTCAACGAAAGTAAAATTCAATTTATTCAAAATAACGAATTAGAATATATATCAAAAAGAAATAATTCATATTTAAATAGTCACAGTCCACAAATTTTGAAAATTTGGCGAGCAAATGTTGATTCGCAAGCCATTGTTTCTATTCATGCCGTTCTTAGATATATTGCTAAGTATGCTAGCAAAGGTGAACCAAGATCGGATGGTATGAAAGATTTTATTCGACAAACAGTACAAGAGTCAAATACTAATAGTAATGTTGTACAGATAATCCAAAAATTTTGATAAAATGTGTGCTGAACGTGACTACTCTGCTCAGGAAATATTTTGGATTATTATGGTTGGCCTTTGTATCGATCTTCTCGACAATTTACTACTATAAATTTTAGAATATCTGAAACATGGGAATATCTGGATATGAATAGTGAAGATGGAAGTATTTTGTTTCGAATTTTTGGAGAGATATCAACAACGACCAGCAAAATTTGAACAAATGTCTTTATCTGATTTTTACAAAACTTATAAAAGAGGTTCAACTTATAGTATGAGAAAAGTACCTTTTATTCTTAGAGTTATACCAAAAGTGAAATATGATCCTGGCTGCATAGATAATGAAAATTTTATAAACAACAAGTTATATTACATGTTGCCTGGCGACAGTTAAATGACCTAAATCCTGACAATAATACTTGGAAGATTGTATATGAACGTCATTTTAAAATAGTAATGATAATAGTCTTAGTTATGAATTGGATCAAATGTTACAAAATTTAGAGAATGAAGAAGATTATGAAGTAATAAATACAGTTCAAATAGAACAACTACATGATTGGATGGAAGTAGCTGCTGGACCACAAAATATTAATCAAGAAGATGATTTAGGTAGAAGAGAAATTGATATCCGATATCAATGGCATTCTATTTCAAGCAAACAACTATTGAATTCATTAGAAACATTTATTGAAAATGAAAAATTGCAAGAAATCAAAGAAACCCTACCATAAATAATCACAATTATTTGTCAAATTTTGTTTTTTCTGGTGAACAGCAAGAAGTGATTAATATATTTGAAAAACAACTTAATTATCTACAAGGTTACGAGGAAGAACAATCTATAAAAAGAGTGGTTATACAGGGAAAAGCTGGCTCTGGAAAAAGCACATTGATAAATTACTTTACTTTTCGATTGAATCAAATATTGGGATTATCATCTTATAAATTGCTTGCACCAACTGGTGCTGCTGCTGTGAATATTAATGGTTCGACAATTCATTCTAAACTTTTATTGGGAGTAAATAAAACATTCAAAGATCTCAATTTACATGCACTTGCTGATTTTCAAGAAGAATTATATGGTTGTAAATTTATAATTATTGATGAAATGAGTATGATTGGATGTAGTCTTATGAGGAAAATTGATTTACGTTTACGTAGAGCTTTTCCTTCAAGGCAAGATGAACCATTTGGTGGATTATTTGTATATTTTTTTGGAGATATTAATCAGTTGCCACCTGTAAATGATAGGCCGCTTTATAGTAATAAAACTGAAGGAAGTGAATTTCTTTTAGAAGGAAAATTGTTATATACATCAAGTATTCAAAAATATTTCTTTTTATCATCATCATTTCGACAGAATGAATCTCAACAAGTTTTTAGAGATATACTTGATCGAATTAGTAATGGTGAATGTACGGTAGAAGATTACGAAAAATTAATGACACGGAGTATACAATCATTATCATTAAATGAACGGATTTTTTTCAACGATGCCATTAGACTATTTGCAACAAACAAAGATGTAAAAGAATTTAATCATCAAAAGTTAAAAGAATTACGTCAACCAGTTGCTTATATTCCAGCTTATCACAATTGTTCCAAGGCAAAATCAGTAAGTGCAGAATTATTAGGTGGACTTGAACCATTTATTATTTTATCGATTGGATCTAAAGTTATGTTACGTTCTAATTTGTGGGTTGAAAATGGATTGGTCAATGGAGCTTTAGGTTATGTCAAAGATATAATTTATGAAGAAAATTGTAGTCCCCCTGATCAAATGCCGCGAGTGATAATGGTCCGATTTGAAAATTATTCTTATTCAACTTACGAAAATAGTGGTTGTATTCCAATATTACCCATAACTAAATTTTGGAAAAATGGAAATACCAATTGCTCAAGAAAACAATTTCCATTACAATTAGCTTTCGCAATTACAATTCATAAATCACAAGGTTTAACATTAGATAAAGCTGTTGTAGATATTGGAGAAAAGAAACTTCTATTGGTTTAACTTATGTCGCGTTTTCAAGAGTAAAAACATTTGAAGGATTAGCATTAAATAGAAGATTTATTTATGATAGATTAAGTAGTATTAAAAACTCAAATATGTTGAAGTGTAGAAAACAAGAAGAAATCCGTATGAGGAATGTAAATGCTTTGATACAATAAAAAATTTGAAATTTGAATTTTTTTTGTCGTATGAGTTATTTATAGAAGTCCATATTAATAATTCATATATTAAAATATACTTTTAATAATATTATTCATTATTAATAATATATATTATTAATTAATAATAAATAATATTATTATTTATTATTGTTAATAAATTATTACTAGGTAGAAATACCTCGCGAGCCCTCACAAAGCTGCGCTTTTTGCTAGTAATCGGTATTTTAAGGTTTTAGGTCTCTATCGAGGACGAAAAGTGAGTACGAAGAAACGCGTTCTCACGACTCATAATTCTGTGATGGCGAAAATAATTATTTACTGGCGAAAACTGAACGCTATTTTGACTAAAACACTTTACCCCTTAAATGCTAAAGCTAATAGTGTCTGGAACGAACATAACAGGTATGTGATGTTTAATAATTTTTAATTCGTATTCTGTAGTATCTGGCGGTAAATTCGAATTTTTTTGTATTATCCAGAATCTCCAAGCCATAATTTGCACAATTAATACGAGATTTTCGTTGTATATTTATGTGTAAAAAAATTATAAATGAACGGTGTATATACATTAAATCTTTAAAAAAATTGTTACACGTTGTACTTTTGTTACTGAGGCCAAAAAAATAGTTCTTAGAATTCTAGTTCTATCGAGTTTTTTTCAAAATCGAGTGTATGAATAAAATTACGATTAACACGAGATTGGAATCGGAACGAGAAGCAATACAGAAATCAGATTTGAGAGTCGGGCCAGGAACGAAAACGCGACCAGAGTAAGAATCTACGTAAATAAAGACTGGTTTCGGAACTAAAACCGGGACCGTGATCGAAATTGAGTGAGACAAATTGCCATTGACCGCAGGATCTGAATTAAATCGAGCACGGCATAGTGATTATGATCATAATAGAGAGCGTAAACAGTCAATATACAAAATGAAGGAATACATTCTATGTCCTCTCGGGCGGAGCCGCGGGCGGAAGCTAATACTACAAAAATCGCAGTTGTCGGTGACCATGACTCTTTGTGTTTCAATTTCATGTTTCTGACCGTCTACGTGAAGTATCATCTTCTGCTAATAATTGGATTTCGTTCATTGAATAAGGGTTCCGGTGGCTCAGTTTCACTTTCATCAGCTTATTTTTACCTCGATTAGCCTTTTGTCCACCAGATATTCTTAAAAGGTTGGCAACGCTCTAGTGACTCCTCTGGGGTTGCGGTGTCCACAGGCGACGGTGATCATCTACTTTTTGTTGGTTCACATGCTCGTTTGCGTCTTGCAAATGCTTTAAAAGATTTTATAAAAAAACCGTCCAAGTCCTCCGTCCGTCCATGTCGGACCGTGGTTAGTGTAGGGTTCCATAGCCGTTACTACAAAGAAATACATTACATATGAAAAAACTACATTGTTAAACTTTTTTCATGTTTCCCGCACAAATTAGATATAAGCACTTTAATCACCTATAACCAGAGAAACAAGTGTGTATGTTGACCTTATTACTCTTAAACTAATGTAAATTAAAGTGAACCAGTAATAGAGTGTATTTTCATGGCACTTACGTCCTTTTGTTAAGAACCGCAGTTTTTCGGCAATAAGTCGAAACAGTATATCCGACCATGTTCAACGTGTGACCTGCATTATTTTTTTCATATTTTGTCGACTTTTGAGTTAGGAATAGAGGAGAGAGGGACACAATTTCTGCTTCTTTCGGAGGGATTATCTGCGAAAATGTACAATCGCAAGAATTGCTTTGAAACCTCGATGTTTTTAAAAGACCTATGTAAATATGTGCTACACGTTGATGTTTGCTAAAAAAATTTTTTTCAGCTTCTGCTACATGCATGGAGTGCCTCCCTATAGATTTTTTTTTTTGTTATTTAACTATCAAACTAAATAGCGGTTTATACGAAACCCTTATTCTCCAAATTTCATCTATGTATATCTTGTAGTTTTTGTTTAAAGTGCCTGTGATATACAGATGAACGGACGGATGGACATGAAGGGTTCCATTCTAATTCAAAATTAGGGAAAATGGAACTATAAGGGTTCCCTTTTCCCTAATTTTGCTCAGAATCCTAAAAAAAGGAACAGGTTTTCGATTTGATTGTATTTTATAGCGTTGTTTCTTTAGATCGTACTCCTAAGTTAGCCCCTTCTCTATCGGGCCGAAATCTGATGACGTGATTCATGAGAAATCGACGGAACTCCTTGAAGCTGGTGGATATGTCTAACCGGCGGTGACTCCGAAAATAGTTAATAATTTTAATAGATTAATGGATGTACCTTTCTTTGGGAAAGTTATTGACATTAATACAAATGAAATTCTTTTCGTTGGTAAACACATCACTTCAGAACAGCTGTACCCATTTGGCTAATTTATTTATTTTAATATGAGTAATGATCTAAATAATGTTATAAAGAAAAATTGGAAATTTTCCGGGAAAAATTGTAAAGTCGGGAAAAGGTAAAAGTGCTTTTAAAAATCCGGGAAAAAGTAAACATTCTTTTGAAAATTCAAGATAACGTACAAATGCTTTTTTTCAATGGATTTTTGTATAAACTCATGACCATAACACACGGTTCGAACGATGTATACCTATGTGCATTTTTTTTGTTTTGTTCATTATGGTCCAGAAAAAAATCTTGGTACAATTATATACGAAGCGTTGATTGAGCAAGGAAAATAGTTTCATGTAGCGAATTGAAAGCGAGACCGGATCGAAGTCGAAAGTGGTACGGAGGTGGGAATCGAGAGCAAAATGAAAGACGTAATCGAAAGTTGGACCGATATCGGTGTCGCGAATGAGAGCACGAGTATTAAAAGTCAAAGCAGAACTAGCATTCGAAATTGAGAATGGGACCGGAAACGGAACCGGAATTGAAATCGAAAGCAGGAGCGAAGTTGCGATCATAATTGACAGATAGATTGCTCGATATAAAAGAATTCATACTATGCCAACCTGGGAGAACACTAGTTTTATGTATAACCTGATAGTTGCAGCGGTAGCAACGCTAGCCCGGTAGATAGTACGCTTGTTGGCGATACAGAAGTGAATTCGATGATTGATTGATCATTGACTGTTTTTGCATCTCGTGTGTTGCAAAGCATGTGCACGTTGTAAATATCAATTTTATCTCCTTCTTTAAGGGCAAAGGAAAGGAATACGATAAAATCTGTATATCGCGAAGAAGGCTTACCAGAAGTGCATGTAAAATTTCCATAACGCATCAAGCAAATGTGGCCTAATATCTTGTCCTTGAAAGAGATCCGTGCCTGTTCGATGTTATATGAGTTGTACAATTTTTTATGTATTGTGTTTTTCATATGCGTGGAAGTTTGATTTCCTAAGTTGCTGTTACGTTTAAGGAGACATAATCCGGAATTTAAATTGCTTTATTGTTAGGATCAACAGAACGGTGTTTTAACACCAATCGATTTTAATATAATCATTCTTTTTGACACAGGATACATCCGACATACGTGATGCACACTTGCACAGGACGGATAAGCATGAATGAACCGAATCTACAGAGTGTTCCGAGAACATTTTCCATCCCTGTCGGCTTTTTGTCTATCAGTGACACGTGCGAGTATCCATCGGATGACGTAGTCGAATATAACTGTCGCAAGGTTTTCAAAGCGAGTCCAGGCCACTTGTTGGTTTCCGCGGATTATTGCCAAATAGAAATGAGGATACTCACACATTTTTGCGAGGATGATACATTGACGAAGATCATGAAATCGAATATGGATGTGTTTTCGTCGATAGCAGCTTCTTGGGGACGCGTTTCTGTAGAGGAGGTAGGTTGGTTTGAATATTTTCGAATATAAGTACTTAAATATATGTATAAAATTTTAATGAATCATACCGTAATTGTAAAAATTCGAAGCTTGATGATATCTATAGGTTTTTTTTTGCCAGTCCATCTGGTAATAATAAGAACTGCATTTTTATTTTGTTTAAGGCTCGTATTTAGGGAACATTATCCTCAGCTTTACAAAACACAGATTTTGTCTTGAACTTTGATTGCTTCGTGTGCATATAAGCATATCACACTTATACTTTAATATGAGTACAATGATATATAGATAAACTGTCCTTTTAACCCAATTATAATAACGAATTAACATTTATTGAGTATTATTATTGTTATTATTTTTGAAAATTTAAGTACATTATTGAAATAAAATCTATGGACGTCCGTGTATCTGTGCGTATGGATCCCGTGTGTAGCCACAATAACGTCCAGAATATAGACATATTTTTTTTATCCCCTTCCCTTAGATATTATTCCCCTGATTTCGTATTGAAAATGGTTGTTCAATTTAATGTCGATTATTGATATTAATAGAAAACTAAAATCGTCTCATATGTGGTATATATACATATCTATAAATAAATATAATTTAGCTTTAGGCCGCGGATGGGCGCTATAAGTCAGCTGATTTACAATTATAGCCTACTGTGCACGCGTCGTATTCCACTCATTTAAATTGGAAATGCGGCAAAATTTCAAACTAAAATTGAAGCAAAGTTTGTTTGTCTTTCCTTTCAATCAACTTTCCTTTTTAAAAATTATCGTTATGAGGCGCGACTTTTTGGATTTTCAAAATTTGATTCAAATGTTTTTAACTGTTCTGAGTTTATTACATTAACTACAAAAATTGATGGAAATTTTGAGAATCTACTTTTTGTGACAACAATACAAAATCTACAATTAAAAAATAACAATTTTTGAGTTTCGAATCTTACGTTAAGCAAAACACTAGTGACAACTCTGGGGTTGCTGATGCCCATGGGCTGCGGTGAACATCAATTCTTTAAGGGCTCGACAATAAAAAAATAATTCAAAGTCCAATTCATGGTTTCATTTTGTATAACCATATGATTATGTTAAAATGTAATATATTAATATTACAAATAAATGTAATTGCGTTCAACGCAGATCTCCATATTATAGCGGTCACAATTTTATATGCTATGCATATACCCGGTTCTTCGTCCCGCGACATATATGAGTATCGACTTCCCGACAGTATGCCTATTACAATATATTAATTCAATACGTCCATTTTATATTATGCTGTATGAAGTGCTTGCACTAGATGATTACTGTCAGAGTCGTTCCTAAATCATAAAAATCAAAACGGAACACGGTCTTTTCCTGGCGCTCCTTTACTTTATAATAAAAAATAATCTAGTTTAGAATTTCGAAGGACGAAGACGAAGGATTAGCGGGTTCAATGCGAAACCTGCTTCACTTTTTCGGGCTTAGTACTGTTAGAAACTGGTTAGAGGAGACTCGTAATCTCAGTGAAGAATTATAATTTGCATTGTACAAGTACAAATAATAAGAAAAAGAAAAGGTATTTGTTGAACGACAGCTTAAAAGGTATCAATTTGGAAAAAAATGAACGTATAGGACGCAATTCAAAAATGCACTTTGACTTGTTGGTGCTAAATTATAGAGCTCGTAGGAGGATGATTCAGTCCAAATGCTGAAATTACAGAGAAATCGTTTCCGTACTAACC
Source organism: Eumeta japonica (assembly GCA_005406025.1). Classification (NCBI taxonomy): domain Eukaryota; kingdom Metazoa; phylum Arthropoda; class Insecta; order Lepidoptera; family Psychidae; genus Eumeta; species Eumeta japonica. Next base: position 34,992 of record BGZK01002447.1, on the reverse strand, counting down.
ACAATATTCTCTTTTAATATACTGTATATTGTTGTTCAATCTATAATCATATGAATTTCCATGTAACGTTATTATACTTGTCAATGCTATCGTACGATTATTTTACTAATATAACTTAGATAATCGATATGAGGTAAATTAAAGCAGTTAAAAACTTGTCGATTCGCCTATGCTCAGGACTCGATAAAAAAATTAAGTCTTTGATATTTTAGGGTATTCCTAGATTTTGCAAGACGATGTCAACTATTTTGTCGACAACAACCCTCCAACGCCATATTAACAATGTACATTTAATCCTCCTAGCTATTGTTTCATCAACATGACGTTTCTAAATATTAAATCAAAACGATGTTTTTAATTTTAAACTAAATGAATCATTAGACCCAAAAGGAAATTACTAGAGGTTAAATTATTTTTAAATTTGATTGTATATGCAAAAATCCAAAAACTCCATATTTATTATATTTAGTGTTCAAGGGAAATACAGAATCCATACAATAATATGACTAATACTGATTTCTTTACTTTTATTTTAGTTTTTGTCCGACTTTAAAAACTGTCCTAAAAACTCTTCTCTATAATATTGCATTTCATGTTAGTCATTTAGTATAATGCCTTTTAGGTTGATGATGAACTACGCCAAAGAGCCAAACAGCTATGCTATGGTATTATATACGGTATGGGCAGTAAGACCCTCGGCCAGCAGCTAGATGTCTGCGAAATGGAGGCAGCAGTTATCATGGACACCTTTCATAGCACTTACCCCGCTATCAAGATTTTTACTCAACGCGTCATTGACGACTGCAAGAAGAAAGGTTACGTAGAAACCTTGACGAAACGCCGAAGGTATTTGCCCGACATCAATAGCAAAGTCGTCCCAAGAAGATGTAAGTCTTTTTTTCTTAAACAACTACTATTAACGCGGAGGCATGATGCGGGTTTTCAAATAGTTCTCCGATAGCTTGCCATCACGTAAATTGTGGTCAATAAGGTTTGATGTGGAGAATCGAGAATCGTCAAAAATTACAGCATATCTCGTCCATCTCACAGAGGTCGGATTACGATCGCAACTTGTCCGTCCAATCTAGTTTTTCTATTTCTATTTTTGGGGGTGCTTTTTTTTGGATATGTAAATGTGTTGAAAAATTGCTAGTTCTCATATCGGAAAATGTACAAGGAAACATATTATGGTTACGCCCCTTCTTAAAAATTTGTAAAATTTACTCCTCCACAGAAATTAGACTTTATCTTGTTCATCTCAAAATTCAGTCAACCTAAATTTACCAGTTCAAACCAGCCAGCTTAAATTTACAAGAGTTTAATAGTGAGTTGAATATTTTTAAATGCAGTAATCTGAACCTTAATTAGTCGATTCGTTTGTAAGATATTTACAAATAAAAACCACTTTGATGAATTTTTTCCACCTATCTCTCAATCAAGCTGATCCATTTCACTCGGTTTTGAAGCACTAGATGAAGTTCTTTTTGGGGTCTTAATGTGATTCGTTCTTAGGATTGGTAGGTTGATTAGTTTAAAAGCTATGCGGAAAAAAAATATTGCCTAAATATTACTTTTACCACTTATTCGACCCGAAACCACAATATCGAAAGTGTGAAACTTAAAATCTACAGTTCAATATATCTTAGTTTGTTTTTAAGAAATTTCAAATAGAGTTAAAACCTTACAAATGCCACTAATCCGATTAAAATCCGTGTATCCGTACAAAATTTATAAAGGGTTAACATACCCTCGCCCGCACATATATGGACATCATTGTAAAAACTGTCAGAATAACCTCCTGTTCCTGAAAACCTTAACATCCGATGAAAGCTTGATTTCTAAAAATAAGGCATAGTAAACATAATACTCTTCTCGGATTTTTGGATTGTTCAATTTTTTTTACTGAGGAGGTTAAAATTACTAGATATTGGTTTTCTATTTATCGTTTCTTCTATTGAACATTCGATATTTGTATTTGTGATAAAAAAAAGTTAAAAATCCTATCGCCGTTATAATACTTTTGTACCTGTTATGGTATTTTTAATGATATTTGTATAAATTATATTTATACATATATCATTTATAGCTATAATCTATAGTATATTAATGCGCCAAGGATTATGATCGTCCATTTTTATAATAATCGTTGATCACTATTTTCTTAGTAATGTACTAGTCGCAAACTAAGTATCGGCACAGCTTTTTTAATTTGCAGCTTATATCTTTGATATTGCATATCATTTTTAATTCCTTTATATACAGATGGAAAAAGATTGTAAACATTTAAAATATTATGATCTATTTCAAGTGTTATGATTTGTCAAATTTAAATGCAGAAGATATTTCGAATTGAAATTTGAAAGCTTAGATCGCTTCGTAATTAATACACTCCAGAGACAGAAGTTTATTGACATTGCATGAAACTCTATCCCTTGTATCGAATAGCTCCACCGTATTGATTCGAAATTGATTGAAAGTGTGAATGAACCTAAACCCTTTTGATTTTAAATAAAGATTAAATTGACATGGACTTGTGGACTGTTAGTTCAGATACTTCTGTTTCAACTGTCATCAAATTGATACTTGAAAATAACAAAACAAGAGTGTGGTAGATTTTTTAATTGTGGATGGAAGTTTGAGGAACAAAGTGTTATTACAGCCTCTCGGGTCTTTCGAGCCAGCATTGACGACACCATACCAAAATGTGCAACAGAGAACTAGTACAAGTATAAATTGACAGACTTTTGCTTTATAATGTAAGACTAGGACAATATAATGTAAAAAACAGTTTTAGTGAAATCGAGTAGAATCTCTTAGAATTCAAAGTATTCTGGAAGTTAACAAAATGTGTATTAGTTAACGTAGCCCAAAAAGGAGCGTGGTATGAGTAAAATAATGGTTATAAGTTTAAATATAACGATTGATATCACGAATAAGACTAGGAGAGGTAACTGATGAGAAGAAAAAAACGTAGCTGGACATACTGTCGGTAGAGGCTAGTACTAAGTGCAAAGAACGCTAGTATTCAATTTGAATGCTCATCTATAACAAGTCGAATTAAAGTATAACGTTGAAGAAGCGACATTAAAAGAAAAATTTGTACTAAAGAAGGTCTTCGAATAATTTTTGGGTATACTGAAACAATTTCTATAATATAGGTCGGGGACAAAGTTTTTTGTATTCTATAAGTATAAAATGCAGTAAAATCTCTTTGGTTGTGCTGTTTGTATCTGGTTAGTTTTGATATCATTAAATAGATGACATTAAAAAAAAAGAAAACAAAAAGCGAAAACGGTGACCCGCCATTTATAATTGTTTTTCTTTCCACAAAAATGAGTGAATCTAAGCCTGAAATTCGATACAAATTGAAGTTTTATTAAAAAAAATGGGATGAATGCGACATAAACCGCGAAAAAATTTGTGACGTGTATGGACCTAATGCAGTGACGGTAAGAGTGGTACAAAACTGGTTCAACTGTTTATAGTTCGGACAATTTTGATGTCAAAAATGAACCTCGCTATGGTCGACCTGTTACGGATAAAGTCGGAAATGCCATTTTGGAAAAAGTATGGCAAGATCACCATGTTTGTTCTTACGTCATAGCTGAAGAGCTGGGGATTGACCACAAAACAGATATGATCCGTTTGAAAAAAGTTGGATATACAAGAATACAAAAAAGCTCAATAATTGAGCTGGACTAGCTCAATTATTTATTTCGAAGTATAATTTTGAATGCTTTGATCTCAAAAATAGCAAGAACTTTCTGAAATAGTTTGCAATGAGCAAACCAAGACCAAGCTCAAGATTTGGATAGTCTTGGTCTTGGTCTTGGGCTTACTCAAATGCGTCTAGTCTTGGTCTTGATCTTGGTCTCGGTCTTGGTCTTGCGGAAATACATTTAGCCTTGGTCTTGCAATAAGGTCTCAACAACCATTTTTCAATATTTTTTTTTAACATTGAGTTTTTATCGACAAATATTTTTAAAACTAAATTCTGACTAACAATTCGATACGCCAACTATATTGTTCCGAGAAAAGTATATGTTAATGCTGTTACAAATATTTTATCTTATATAAACACTGTTAGTAAGAATTTTCAGTTGAGTCTTGCGTATTTGGTCTTGGTCTTGCATAATCGGTCTTGGTATTAGTCTCGCTTTGTCGCAAAACCAAGACCAAGACTGTAAGACCAAAGTCCATTTTGCTCATAACTAGGGTCAACTGTATTTCGAACTTTTAAGCTCGAAAAGCTCAAAAAAATTGTCAACCACATTGCGCCTTTAATAAGACCTCAAAAGCACATAGTTAATCCGGGAAGTTTTAGGGATGGCCTCCTGCAGGGTCAAACTTTTCAGACTTTTTATATTGATATGAGGTGAGAGAGTTGAAAAAATGATAGTGTGTTTGTCTGGATCACATGTTTACAAAGGACGGTGAGCACTAAGGGAATATTGAAAGGAGAATAAACGCAGACAATAAACTGAATTAACACTCGCTTGCTCTTTTAAATAATAAGATGATTTTGCGGGGAGTCTATTTAGATATTGATAGTTTGATTTTTGTATTTGGTTTTTACATATTGTACAAAAAAAACGACGTTAATACATTGCATTTTTGCGTTTACATACTTTACGTACATCGTCGAAAGTTGTATATGGCGGAAGAAACATAAAAGTAGGATTAATGAAGTAACGCGATTCTGCTCAGTATGTGTGGATTGACCTTGAAAGATAGTTGCTGCAGTAGTGGCATAAGAGATCGTTTTGACTTTAAGCGTGCGGTAATTAAGTTTGATTAATAAAATAAATCCAAATAGTGGATGTTTTTGATGAAAAAATTGACAAGATGTGCCCTAGTAAAATGTTCTCGTACCAACAGATCACATGCTCTCGATACCAACGAGCTAGCATGGTAACAAAAATGAAAATCAGTAACACGAGAAAGGTTGCCTATACTTTAGGAAAATGAGAGGTGTATTTATATTATGTTATGCAATTAACTAATCACAAATTAATAGTTGTTTAACTCTAGATCACAACAAGGGATTTATCCCCGTATTTTTGTTTACTCACCAACCGGAGTCGTGTTTGCATATTATTAAAAAAGTTCCTGTCGGAAAAATGTATAGTGATCTTTTGCGTTAAGATTTGGAAAACTGGTTCAGGAGCATATATATAAACAGCACAAAAACACACACAAACATGACGACATTCTATATTCGATGCAGGCGCTGCCGAGAGACAAGCGGTTAATACGACAATTCAAGGCTCTGCAGCAGATATTGTAAAAAATGCCATGTGCGATATAGCAAAACAACTCGAAGACAATACCCAATGCACAGCGCATCTGGTACTGCAAATGCACGACGAACTTATATACGAAGTCTCGGAAGCAAGTGCCGACATTTTTATAGAAATTTTAAAGAAAACTATGGAAAATACAATGTTGCTGAATGTTCCTTTACCGGTGAAGATAAAATACGGTAATACATGGGGATCGATGCAAAGTTTGGATTAAAATATTCGTATGCGATTAGTAACTAAAGTTTTTATTACTTTTGATTTTATAATGTATTACGAAATGAATTGTGCAACTGATTTAGAACTGTTAGTCTATTTATTTGATTGTCTCATGCATGTATTGAATGTATCGCTAATATCATATTAATAAAATGTTTTCTGAGTATGATAGTTATTATTTTTATATTCGTCAAGGTACTATGTTAAGTAGCTATAGATATTCACTTACTGAATTTTATACTTTTGGTATGTTTAGAAATTCTAAAAGAAAAAGTTACAAAGTAATAACGTTCAGTCGTGTGTCATCAAAATTTTCCTGGCCGCGTAGGGCTTTCCACACGTTAAAAGTCCATCGCGCCGGTAGGTGGAGCGCGAAGCGCCGCTTTCCACGCGGGATCAATACCTGCCGCCCCGCGTTCTGCTCTTCCCCCTCGCCCCCGCCGCGCTCCTCCGACGTGAACGTAACAACCCTCCGAGCCTCGCGCCCTCCGCAGCAACCTTCGCGCGTCCACTTTCAAGCTCGCGAACGTGACACACCGACACCGCCATGAAATCTATTTTCCATATCAAAAAGATTTTCCGTCTACGATACACCGCTATGATCGCCGTCTTCAAATAGTCTCCGGTTAAAAACATTAAACGTGCCCGTTTCACATGAAACGATTTAAGTGTCAACGTTGCGCGTGTTACTTCTCGGCCGCGATGTTTTAACAATACACTAAAAGTTCGTGTTATCCGCTCGTTGTAGTCAGAAAATATGCATCTACATTTCGAGAGGAATGTGAACGCCAAATGCGACTGCACCATACTGTCGCTGTCATGGATGGGAAAAGTGCCAGACGAACTACCCGAGGTGAGCTCACAACGGCAAATTGTAAATGTGAATTCTCGTTCCTAATATTATCACTTGATGCTGTATTCTAAAATTAATGACGACAACTTGCAAGTACGTGTGTTCTTTCATTGCTGTTCAAATATGTCCATAGTTCTATTATGAAAATGTTTATATAGTTAAAAATGTATTACACGACTTAATTCTGGTACAGTATTAGGAAATTGATTGAATAAAGATGGATTGTTAAAAAATGTACATGTCCTAATGTAATGTCTAGATGTAATTAAGTGAAGGTTGGCTAGCGAACACCGTTTCTCAGAATGGGTTGGAGAGGTGCGGCTAATAGGTTGGGTTTTATCTAATGCGGGTCGCGGTGAGAGCATAATTTATGTATGTATCGTCCATTAATAACGATTTTTTTGTATATATTTTTATTATTACACGATGAAGAGACAAGATAATAAACACATGTCTGTATGGCTGTACGTGAATCACAGAGCCTAACTGCGACAACGATGCAGTGATTTGAAATATCCTATCATGTCATAATATGCTCTACCCAAAAAATACAAACAGAATCCCACTAGTATTGTTCCGATGTCCGTAGATATGTCTCTCTAATTTTAAAATTCCATAATTTTTAAGTAAACTAGGTTTCAATTTGATTAAAAAAAATTATATTTTTAGATATACCTACGCTTAGTTCAGTTTGATTGATTAGAGTAGATCAAGTTAAATGTCATATTCGTTTTTATATCTAAAATTTTATTTGATATAAAATGGCGACATCAGATGCTAACAATCCAAATTAAACTGCTTTTTACAGGATATAAAATGAATGTCGTTAATTAAGTGACGAAAAATCGAAAAATAATTTCTTAGCCAAAGTATGACTATTAATGACGTCTGAATATACATATACACTTTTTGTTTTAATAAATGGGTCTCCGATGTACAAGTAAATACATTTAATACTCATGACTAGTACCTTGTTATTTAGTTCTTTTTCACGAGGAAACTATCAATGTTATAAATTAATACATACCTAAGAGTAAATTCGTAGATATAATTTTGACTATTATTTGTAATAAAAATATTCATTAAAATGTATCTACCGTCTAAAAGGTGGATTTAATATACACTATCACTTAACTGAATAAAATTGCTAAGTATAAAATGAATATAACAAAGGTTAATAATAATGGGGAAATTTTTAATATGGAAAAATGGAATGATGGAAAAATAGTGGTAAAAATATTGTAACAAATCATAATAAAAGATTTTTCGTATTCAGTAACGCATTTTTGGGTTTTGGTAAAAAGATTAAGCATAAAGTGTTTTGGGTTGTTTTAGAACTTTCTAGGAAACTGTTATACAACGTATTAAATTTGTTTTAATCACATATGCGGAGTGGTATGTATTAATAGTATCAAAGAATAAGAAAATCAAAATAAAAGAGGACAGGCTTTCACTAGCTGAAATATTAAAGGCTAAATCTCAAAAAATATATATCCAAATTAAAGATACCTTCAGACAAAAAAATAAGAAGAGAAATAATTATATTTCTTAAAAAAGTGTAATTCACAGGTTACAATGGCCTTACATACGCTAATAAAAACAAAGTTAGAAAATTGTATCTGAAAGCCTACTTACCTGAAGTCAAGCTGGCTTAAAGGATTAGAAAAAAACAGGAATGTACCTTAAAAGCACTACCGAATAAGACAAGGAACTCATTAGAGCGGCTTATTACGACACATTAAAGACAATGAGGAAAAAAATGTAGACTGTAAGAGAAAGTAATCAGTCGATGATTACACTGTATAAATATCTCCCGCTCCTGCACCCTATTTGAGGAATTTCTCAAATAAGTTGCAGACGCGATTAAAAAGCGAGTTTTCTGAAGAAAGACCTGTAGCTGTACCTTATCATAAAACTCAATCAATGTGCACGAGTTCAGAAAAGTCTGTCTATTCATGTAAGATACCTAATACGTACTAAATAGCTGTATTCCACGTTGTCACCTGCCATTTAACTAAAAAAGAAGAATTATTTATAAATAATTTAGAATACTTTGGCATAGACAATATTTTCAGTTACAATTTTGTATGGTTTTAGTATATACTGGTTTTTGCTGAACTTGATCTAAATAAGGCAACATTTATAATTGTCCGTGGAAAAAACGCTGTTCTCTTAAATCCATTCAAACATGCTTAAACGTTTGCCCTGCAATTTATTCATAGTGATTATAAACAATACCTTCACAAGATATTGTATTATTTTAAAACTAAATGACTGTGGGTATCACCCGAAACTGAGGTAATTGTACTGTTCGTCTAACTGCTGGCTAAAAGAAACTATAGTTACCATGGCATTGTTTCTAAGAAATTTTACTTGCAGTCTGATTCCGTTACACTACGTTATAGATTTGATGGTTTAAGGTCACATAATTTGTAAGTTATTTAAATAACTTATAATCTTCCTCAATAAATAGACTATGAAACATAAAAACAGTTTTCAAATTTTTTATGGCAGTTCCAAAGATTAGCGCGTTCGAACAGTTCAAACAAAAATAAATAAATTCTTCAGATTGCTTACAAAATTCCCCAGGGATCAAGTTCAAAAAGAATTTTTCAAAATTAACTGGTAGTTCCAGAGATATTGCTTTCAAGCAGACGAAAATAACATATTCGACTAGTTTATAGCCTTCCTCAAGAATCTATCACATGCGAAAAGAATTTTTCAAAACCTCCTGGCAGTTCTAGAGATTAGCGCGTTCAAACAAACAAACTTCAACTTTATATATTAGTATAGGCAATTTCCTAAAATTACTAAGGAAAGAGCGGTGGCGGCTCGGTGGTTAAAAGCGTTGCTTTCGAACCAGGAGGTGTAAAGTTCCAAAACAACAAGCAAATTGCTCAATCGATTCTTGAGCAAAATCAACACTCTTTCCATGTCTCGTAGAACACTTTCATCCTTCAATCCCGAGATTTCCCAGCGTATTGGTGATAATGGTCATTAGCAGCTCCCGCATTGGCCCATAGTGGGGGGTCAATGTCTAGGCTCTCATTTTGAAATAAAAAGATCGTAGGAGGGTATGCCTCGGGTGATTAAAAACCTGATATAACCAAAAGCTAAAAAACCATAAGTTTCTTTGTACAGATAGGTTTAAATATACAAGTATAAATCTACGTTTTTGGTGGATCGGTTGACGATTGATCAGATTTTCACGGTATAATGTATAAAAGATAGAAAGCTGCACAACTCGTTTACTTGTTGCAGTTAGATAATGAAAAAACTTTTGATTCAGTCAAACTTGATACTCGAAAGAACATTTTCAAAACATCAGATAATAAAACTCTAGACAACAGAATAATCAAACCCCACCTTAGAGAGCTTACATCGTTCTTATGGCTATGAAACAGGAATAGAAATATTATTAAATAACAGGGAGTATTAAAAAAAGCAATTACTGTTTTTCTAAAATGGTATGTTTTGGGCGTTGGTTACATTTTATTTTATAGGTATTGTCATTTACTTCTTTGTGACATCGTTTTGAAAATTGTGTGTCGGTATTACAATGAATTTAAATTTAGAGAATATTGGAATCGTGATGTTTTTTGGATTTTCGCTGAGCTTAAAGTTAAAAACAAAGTTGCCAGAAACTTCGATTGATATTTGGTTTCGTATCTTCATAGCTATATCAATTCTGCTTCAGTGAAAATAGATGTGGACGTGCTCATCTCTTTGAAGATTTACGTGAATGCCTGCCGACGATTGTAGTTACCTATCAAAACTAATATTAATACTGTACGACAGCGTTTCCCAAACATTTTTTTGCTGTGGGTCAGTCATTTTCATACTCTTTCGTGCCCTACCCAAAAGTTTTTAAGTCGCCTGGTAAATTAAGTGAAATAAAATACATTCGATGTATTTATATATGTATCACATTAATAAAAAATCTGAAAAACGACTGATCTGGCAAGCCGTCCCTAAAACTTCCCGCTATTATATGTATCGATATGATTTTGAGCTTCTCGAGTCCAAAACTCTACTTGCCTATAGGTTTTGAAGTTTTCGGATTCGAATAACTGTTGATTCGGCAATAGAAGTGTAGTTAATGGAAGGAGCGGGGTAGTGGCGTTTCACCCGGTGGAACTTTTAGGGGGCGGCAAAATATAATAATAATATCTTGTAGAATATTTCATCTCATACTTTGTCGCAACTACGAATAAGACTGACTAAAATGTGCACGGAATTTTTCATTACTTATTCTGTGATGAAACTGGAGAATCCCCTTTTCTTGAATGAGTGTATAATAATAACATCGTCTTCATTGTAGCAACTAGTAATATCGACTATACTCCCTTTTAGGGATTCACCGTATATTATTTTATGCTTACATTGTTTGAGACTTTATATTCAGTGAGAATCACTTCTATCACATAAATTGTATTATAAAATGTGAAGTTTAGTTCACGGCACGGGTAGGTCCATGAGGACTTATTTATTATACGTTTTTTATTTATGTAATTGTATGTTTAACTGCTACGATATTCAAGATTTAATTTATTGAAATAAAAAAATATCAATACAAGTAAAATCAGTAAAGTGTTATATTACTTTAATTCATCTTTTCTTTACGAATCCATCTCGTAATTTTATTATTTACTAGCTTCTGCGCGCGGCTTCGCCCACGTGGACTTTGAACACATTCCTTTATATCATGTATCGACCGTTTACGATCTCAATCCCAATCCTGACTTCGATACCGATTTGTCTCACTTTTGACTTTGATCGCAGTCTCGTTTTTAATTCAGAACCCGGTGCCGGACTAAGTAGATTAGGGTTAAGAAGCCCCGCTCTGATTTCTGACATCGGCACCGTTCCTTATTCCGATTTCGAACATGCTCTTGGTTCTAATTTTAATTCCACACTCGATTCCAACCATGGTTCCGTTCTCAATTCCGTCCTCATCCGGTCTCAACTTTCGATTCTGCTCTTCGTCTTGTTTGCATTAAAGGAACTTATTTGCATTTACAACTCGATTCAGTCGATGGATCATAAAAAAGGAGAAATTTAAAAGCATCTGTTTTGAATATCTAATTTTTAGTGTCATTAAATCCTTCATTAGATTAATCAATCAGCCATATCATTTGTATCATATCGAAGACGATTTTTTCAAATACAAAAATTCGTGGGTATTCTTTTCTGATTTGAAAAGCGTCAGGGCAGACATTGCGAAAGGCGAATTTCTTTCATGGAAATATTATAACCAGTCAATACTCTCCAGTCTAATATAAGTATTTAACGTGGGATCCTCCTAAGCAACGGGTAAGATACGATGTTTTGTTCAGAGAAGTGATTTGTGAAATCTGGTATACCGGTTATCATCGATGGCACGTGTCTATGGTGGTTCTAGGATCCTTTTTTTTCACCCCCGCAAAAGTGGATGTCCGATATCTAGATACGCAGACGGCAGTTTGGAAATACACAGTGTTCCATTGCTGAGGCAGCCTCAGCCTGCAACATTTCGTCTAACATATTTGCCTGCACTGCCTACTGCCGAGGTTTCATCACAGATGAGAAACCAAGAACAAATATAGGTGGGAAGTGATCCCAGTTCAATATTCGAAATCAGGTACCTACTTTAATCTCTTTGCACAACATTTGATTGTGAACATCATTAAGTTTGATTATATATCTTTTTTCGGCACTTGCTGTCGGTTGGCGCCCATTAATTACACTGTAATCATGTACAATGGTTATTAAATGTCTCAATTGATAAAACAGGTCATTTATACATAAGTTGAACCCTATTGTATGTCAGAGGTCACATAAAAAACAACCATACGCCCTTAACCTCATGTCTAATTGAACATAAATTAAATATTCTGTATTGTATCTTTATGTTTTTATTTACTTATATTGACAAACTCACTAATAAAAATACAGCTATACATAAGTTATAAAAAACACATATACACATGCCAAAAACCAGATAGACAGACAGTAGCCTATTATTTATACAATCACATGTTCTTACTGTCGGTATACAAATTTTCATCAAGGTCAGTGAAACCTTTTTTTAGTTATAGAAAAGCGTACAGACAGACAAACAGGAAAACCGAAAAACAATAGTCTACCATTTACAAAATCAAATGTTCTTACGGTATACCAATTTTAATCATAATCGGTCAAACCGTTCTTACGTTATAAAAACACACACAGACAGACACACAAGTAAAACAATATAAGATAAGTGGCCTATCATGTGCGCAACTACATTTTATTATTGTATACCAATTTTCATTTTGATCGTCCGAGACCTTCTTGAGTTATAAGAAGAATACAGACAGAGAGACAGACAAAAATAAAAAAAATGGATTGTGAATCACTGCATCATAAAATGATTATCTATCACAAAATTAGGTGAAAAAAGTAAATATACAGATAGAGCCAATAGATTTATATAGTGGTATAGATTATAAGTGCCCTTAATTATACTTTTTATTAATTAGTACTTTTTTTTAATATAAAAAAAAAAGTGTAAAAAAAGTGGCGCAACTTATCGTAATAAGCGAAGAGGTAAGTTGGAAAATATTAGAAAAAATGAAGAATTCATCAAATCCGATTAGAACTTCAAACCCAGAACAAGCTAAAAATACAAGTGCTTGACATTGTTGGTCTGGTACTTGTTGGAAATTTTGACATTGTCCTTGACGATCTCAACAATAGCTACTCAATTACAGTCTGCACCTGTATGTCAACATATAGATCTCGATCGCTTAGAGACAGAGACTGATACAATATCGCCATTATCTGCTATTCAATTATGAAATTTAGGCGATATTGTAAAATGGCCTGTACACATAGGCGAAAATTTGCGATTGCATCTCATTTAACAAGATCAGAAAGTTGTTAAAATATCAATAGTAACTTCGCCGTTACATTATTAGTGACGTGTTCAGGTTCAGATTTCTGTTATTTAACTTTAAAAGGAAATACAAGACGGCTTACCCGAGAATAGTTGTACAGGCACATCAACGGCGAAAAAATTTTACTGGCTTGGCTTTTGATGGCTTATTCTCCAATACCAGTACTAATAAAGGAAAATTTTTGGGATTGGTGCATTAAATTGCAAAGTATGATCCTGTACTTCGTGAACATCTTATAAGGTATAAATCTCTGGCAAAATTTCAATCACGTGTATGTCACCAGTAATCCAAAATTAATTTATTGTAATTTTGAGAAATAAAGTTCGCCAACATATTAGATCGGGGAAAAACTTATATCGTATTTTATAAGTAAAATTTGCAGTACAATTCGTTTGACTGTGCTGTTTATATCTGGCTAGCTTTGATACGATTAAATAGAAGACATTTTAAGAATAAAAAGAAATAAAAGTGGAAACGGTGTCCCGCCATTTTTATATTGTTTTTCTGTCCACCAAATTCAGTGAATCTAACATAGAAATTCGATACATTTTGACGTTATATTACAAAAAAGAAAAAAATGAGACACAAGCCTCGAAAAAAAGAAGGACCCAATGCAGTGTCAGCAACAGTAGCATAATACTGGTCCAAGGGTTTTCAGTCCAGTAATTTTGATGTTAGAGACGAACCTCGCTCTGGTCGACTTGTTACGTTAAAGTCAATGCCATTTTGGAAAAAAAGGAGAAAGATTGGGGTATTAGTTCTTAGGATATAGCCGAAAAGCTGTGGATTGACCACGAAACAGTTTTGAGTTATTTGAAAAAAGCTGAATATATGGCTATACAAAAATGTTCGATACTTGGATTCTACACGTACTATTTGAAAAATATTTAAAGAATTGTGTACTCATTTGCGATTCTCTAGTTAAATGTAATGAAACCGAACCGTTTTTGAAAAGACTGATCACTGGTGATGAAAAGTGGATTACCTACTATAAGAACGTGCGGATCTTGATCAAAAGGCAAGCACGCTCCACAGAGTATATCGAAACCTGGATTAACTCGCAATAAGTTGAATACTATGTGTATGATGGGATTGGAAGGGCATAATTCATTATGAGCTTTTACCGCCGGGCAAAAACATCAATTCGGATCTCTACTGCCAAGAATTGAGGAGACTCAAGCATGAAGTAGAGATGATCGGAATTGCTCAACAGAAAGATTGTGGTTTTTCACCATGATAATGCCAGACCAGGTATTAGGTTAACATCAAAAGAGGACTGTCAAAATTAAGTCCCAGATTTTTGATCAGAAGTCCCAAAATTTCTATAGCCGTAGAACAAAATAGCAAATATACTATAAATAAATTTACATAAAAATGTGATTAAAAATTATCTTGAATTTGTATATAAAATAAGAAAAAGCTTTTTTCGACCTTATGTTATCGGACAAATGATAAATGCTTTATTTAGTTATTTAATTATATTCGATATCATTCCAGACATTTCTTATAAAACTCAAACAAGCTAGGTATCAAGATATGTAGTGATTGTAATTCAGGAAAAGTACAAGTAGTAGTATCTTTATAGATTTCATTGAAAGAAAAGATGAATCTGATGAAGAAACTTAAAAAATAATTTTGAGCAAATTTGAAGCTAATAAGCCTCGATGTAAACAACTGTAGAGGCCAAACATATGCCAATGCTGCGGCTGGAAGGCATTCAGGAGTTCACCAGAGAATTAAAGAATTTAATCCCAAAGTTGAATTCGTAGACTCGAATCATACGTTAAATTTGGTTTATTTTTTACATGCTGCCTCAGTTAAAGCGAGTACGGTAACTATTTTCGGCACATTAGAACGTTGCTATTCATTTTTTTCATGTCCTTATATCGCTGGGAAGTTATACAAGCAAAAGTTTACGAAGAGTTCAAGATACATAGCGGAATGCAAGAAGCGATGCCGTTAAAATGACAGTGCATCATTACAGAGACATTTTTGTCGCCTTGTAAAACTCACAGAGATACGTGAAAGCTTAAGCACAAGAACAGATGCAGGAACTTTGTTAGTTACGATGCAGTCATTTTTCATTTATTGCTTTTTGGGCCTCTAGCAATCACGAAGTAAATGACACACAAAAATATTTATGAACAAAGGGACTTGACATAAAATTATGTGTTCAGAAAGTAAATGCTTTGCACATGGTACTTATAGAGAAATGGGCAGATGGCGTTGTAAGTTATGTAAAAAATATGTGTGAAGAACTTGGCATTTTCATAGAACCTCAGAGGCATATAACAAGAAGGTACATTTTTGATGACGGAAACATAAAGGCCAATTTGTCTTGTGAAAACGAGTGAGACGGAAGCTCTTCTCGTCATTAGGTTAAGTACCTATAGAAATTCGAGAACGTTTTCAGCAGTTATAGAATTTGGCGGATTAGTTTACTTATCTAAGGTCGACTATATTACTAGATACGCACGATACTAAATGTAATCTAGATTAGGTATACATCTGCTGAAATTACCGAGCAGAGCTTCAAGCTGCAATGACTTCGACGGACTTATATTGCTGCCAAAGGCAATGAAAATAAGATAATCAATACGAACTCATTTCCATTATTAAAATTTATTGTGAAATCCAAGCTTTGCCTAGCACTATAATAATGCTTCGAATATTCCTCACAACCGCCGTAAGCAATGCCAGCTGTGAGAGGAGTTTCGCAAAATTGAAATTGATCAAAAATTATTTCAAATAAACAATGACTACTTCAAGGCTAACCAAACTGGCTATTTTGTCCATTGAGCAAGAGGTATGTGATGCTATAGGCACTTATAATGTAATAAAATGTCTGTGTTTTTTTCTTCTAAAACAATTGTTGCATAATGATCTGTCATTCAGGAGAAAAAGGCCGCCATCTTTTTTCCGACGCTTGACCTCGTTTTACTTTAGAAGGCGACTGCTGGAAAGAAAACACCCTCTGAGCAGGCTATCTTTTTGGTTTCGGGATGGTAAAGTAGATACAGATTTCGTCACATGTAATTATGTCGCATACAGTATTTGACTCACTACCGGTAAACCATTGTATCATTTCACGATACCAATGACACTAAAAGACACGATGGAGTTCTAGAGCTTCCGTCAAATCATGAAATATCCGCTGAGTACAAAACTTCCTGACTACTAAATATTCATGAACAATTTTTTGCCTTTGACTCGTACCGACTTCTGAGCTTGTCTGAGTTTGCTGTTAGGTCACTATTTTGTCAATCTCTATCATGAGCCGCACAGTACTGATGTTGTCTTCGGTCATCGCCGTAGAAGGACGTCCGTCATGCAGATCATCGGTCAGATTAGTGCAACCACATTTGAACTCGTTAAAGCAATTTTAAGGACAAATGACAAGGATAGATTTTCATCAAAAAAGGCCAACCGAAGTCTATTATAACTTTCTTGTTCGTTTAAATGGCTACTTATGTCAGAAAATCATTACATTGAAATTTTTTTCACGTTATATAAATGTTGACGTTAGACATATAATTTTCTTTTTGCCGCCAATTTAAAAAAATGACAGATGAATGAAATATACATCATAAAACTGGCAGAGTACCATTTTTTGAGTTTAAATATGTCGTTTTCATTTTACAGTTTCTAAGTGACTAGTTCTAAAAATTTTAAGTGTCACCTACATACATAAATAAGGGAGCAGTAAAATTTTCTTCCGCCCTCCGTAAATGTATAAAAAAGAATAGATGCACAGTCGCTTGCTATTTTAACGTCAGAAAATGCCTCAAAGTGTATATTTTATAATACCATTTCGCAGTGTCAAAGAAAAAAAAGGGGAGGAAAATTATTTATCATCTAACATTTCAGCCGATACGTTGTAGCATAAGGTCCATTTTAAAATACAAAGAGAACAAGTAACGATCATTTTGTTACTGGAAGAAAATAAATTCTATTTTTTTACAATTTACACTTGCTATTCTAAAACGAGAAATCAGTGGAGTGGTTTAATACTATTTAAATCTTTGTTACTATCAAATCCTACAAATTTGCCTGTTAAAAAATACGCGTTTTGTGGAAAATCATAGCTAATTACACTAATAACCGTCAAGCATGGATTCGAATTTGATATTCATAAGCCTCGAAATTAAATTATTTTAGGAGTTATTGAAATATCAACATGCGGACAAAATTATGTGCATTTGTGCTCAACTTTGCCAACCTTACATTGCTAAGCCATTTTTAGACCTAAAATGCTGAAATTAAGATATATTGAATTAGGTAGGGCAATATTGTGACGCAATCTTCTAAAAGAAATGAAATAAAATCCTATTGCCCAAAAATCGTAATTAAAGTCTTTTGGGCAAAGTTAAGTAGCCTTTTATATTTCCTTTATAAAAAAACATCAGAAGAGCCATGGTTATCAAAATACAAACAATTTTGAAAAATATTTATTTTCTTAAAGGAAACACAGTGCTCTCAATACTAGCGACTATTATCATTACTATTATATATAATATAACCTAAACTAACCTAACCTAAACGGTACCTGGCGGTCGCCTATAACAGCGAAACAATTTTAAAAATTCAAAACTAATATGCGTGTCCTCAAACAAAAAAATATTCTTGCACAGGCATAGCAAAAACTTTAAAAAATCAAAATTATATAGAATTAGAATTATCGAACAAAACAAATTCCTCAAGAAATTTGTTAACTTGCATTAAATCCATTTTTTAACTATGCAATCGTCAAGTACATTATCTTGATCAGGTCCCTTTGGTTTAACAAATTTTAGATTTCCTTTCTTTTTTAATAGTTTTGTAGAAAGATATTACATCTCTTTTCTCAGTATACTACAAACTAGCTAAACCTGGAGTAAGTTGATGCTAAGTGTATGGTGGGATTTGAAGAGTAATTTCATTAAAAGTCCATGTTTTCTTTAAAAGCGCTATCTGACAGATAGTAAAATGTAAGTCAGTGTTTTCTTTAAAAGCGCCATCTGTTAGGTAGCAAAATGTAAGTGTTTACTTTAAAAGCGCCTCCTATTAAATACTAAAATATTAGACAGTTTTTCCTTCAAAAGCGCCATCTGTTCGGTCATGAAATGCAAGTTACTGTTTTCTTTAAAAGCGCTCTCTATTAGATAGTAAAATGTAATTCAGTTTTTACTTTAAAAAGCGCCATCTGTTAGATAGAAAAATGTATGTGTTTACTTTAAAAGCGCCATCTATTAGATACTAAAATGTAAGTCTGTGTTTCCTTCAAAAGCGCCATCTGTTAGGTCATGTAATGCAAGTTACTGTTTTCCTTAAAAGCGCTATCTGTTAGATAGTAAAATGAAGTGCCATCTGTTAGATCATGAAATGTGAGTATTTTTCTTAAAAGTGCCATCTATTAGATACTAAAATGTAAATCACTATTCTTTTGAAAGTACCATTTGTTACATAGTAAAATGAAAGTCAATGTTGCTTTAAAAGCGCCATCTGTTAGATTGTGAAATGTAAGTCAGTGTTTCCTTTAATAGCGTCATCTGTTATATCATGAAATGTAAGTATTTTTCTTAAAAGTGCCATCTATTAGATACTTAAAATATAAAACACTATTTTCTTTAAAAACGCCATCTGTTAGATCATGAAATGTGAGTGGTTCCTTTAAAAGCGCCATCTGTTAGATTGTGAAATGTAAGTCAGTGTATCCTTTAATAGCGTCATCTGTTATATCATGAAATGTGAGTGGTTCCTTTAAAAGCGCCATCTATTAGATACTAAAATGTAAATCACTATTCTTTTGAAAGTACCATTTGTTACATAGTAAAATGAAAGTCAATGTTGCTTTAAAAGCGCCATCTGTTAGATGTGAAATGTAAGTCAGTGTTTCCTTTAATAGCGTCATCTGTTATATCATGAAATGTAAGTATTTTTCTTAAAAGTGCCATCTATTAGATACTTAAAATATAAAACACTATTTTCTTTAAAAACGCCATCTGTTAGATCATGAAATGTAAGTATTTTTCTTAAAAGTGCCATCTGTTAGATCATGAAATGTAAGTATTTTTCTTAAAAGTGCCATCTATTAGATACTTAAAATATAAATCTCTATTTTCTTTAAAAACACCATCTGTTAGATCATGAAATGTAAGTCGTTCCTTTAAAAGCGCCATCTATTAGATACTAAAATGTATATCACTATTTTTTTTAAAGTGCCATCTGTTAGATCGTGAAATGTAAGTCAGTGTTTTTTTAAAGCGCCATCTGTTAGATCGTGAAATGTAAGTCAGTGTTTCCTTTAAAAACGACATCTATTAGATACTTAAATGTAAATCACTATTTTTTTAAAAGCGCCATCTGTTAGATCGTGAAATGTAAGTCAGTGTTTTTTTTTAAAGCGCCATCTGTTAGATCGTGAAATGTAAGTCAGTGTTTCCTTTAAAAACGACATCTATTAGATACTTAAATGTAAATCACTATTTTTTTAAAAGCGCCATCTGTTAGATTGTAAAATGAAAGTTCGTGTTTATTTAAAAACGCCTTCTGTTAAATCGTGAAATGTAAGTCCCTGTTTTCTTTAAAGGCGCCGTCTATTAGATAGTAAAATGTAACTCACTGTTTTCTTTAAAAGCGTCATCTGGTAGATCATAAAATGCAAGTCAGTGTTTTCTTTAAAAGCGCCGTCTGTTACCGTCAAATCCTCCAACTTTGGCAATCCTGACGAATTTAACCCAATCAGCGAAATTAACTCGAAACGTTACTAACTTAAAACCTATTTCAAATATTACTGTTTTCTCTTTTAAGTGGAAAACTAGACTACTTTTTGGCAGCTTTGAGCCTTTATAACGGTGCCTAATGTCAATCAGCTGCTCGTCATTTGCTATCAAAAAAACGTCGAATTCGATGGTGCCAATTTTTCTATAAGAAACTATAGAGATCGGATAGAAGCAATCAAGAGGTGAATAATTTATTGGTTTAAGGAAATGTAGTAATATTTTGATGATGTTTCAAAATTATAAAACAGAAATCTAATTAAGTGAAGTGAAGTTATGGCGTTAAGCAATGTTAGGCATGTAAACACAGAATCAAACAGTAATATTGCCCAACAATTTTCGGACTGTGGGGTCGTCAAAATTTCACAATTTTATAGGTATTACATTTTCTGATTGGTTTCGATTTGCATATCACTAGTACCTTCATGAAAGCAATGTATGGTACTTTACAATTAGTTTTTTGGAGTTTACTCCTTAAGAATCGATTTTTCATATATGTATAAGCCAGGGTATGAAAGATCATAGGGAGTAAAATCAAACTTGAAATTACGTTACGTTACGTGGCGTTACGTTACGTTCAAGTCAGTCTCGTGTGTTCGTGTGTATGGAGACTATACGCGTGTATAATCTCCATATTCATGCATAACTTATCTTACGCATCCCCTAGCATTATATGTATCATATTTTAGTCACCACAAATCAGTTGTCTTTGTATTCAATGATGTCGATATTGTTCCTGGAATAAATACAACGCAAGATGACATAAATGGTGAATAAAATCAATCTTGTTTACAACTTTATTACATAAAATTATCATTTCATGGTTTTGTTATGTATTTTAACGAATTCATTGTATACTTATTCATTTATCCTCATTCACTAATCTATATATTTTATAATCGTTCGTAAAGAGTAAACTCCAGTCTTGCGTCGGAGCTGACACATACAAAGACTTTTTAATATGCTTTTATTAGCTTCACTTGTATGTTTGTGGGTTTGTGAGCTTGTTTGTTTTGAAACCGACTCCTTTTGTCCCACTTTAAACGGACAGATTTAATTTAAACTTTGCACACTTGTCAAGAATCGGTGATAATACAATAATATGATAAGTTTATGTCATTATCCTGATGAGGATCGCCAGGATCGAATAATTTCGTCACGTATCGTCTGCGTGAGATGGCTTATTACTGTTACTAAATTCTATTACTGTTTTGTAATAGAATTTAGTAACATAACAAGCATTATAATTAGTTAAACTATTGTTGAACTCTATATACGAAAAATGTGGCAACAAAGCGCCCCACTTTTTTCACAATAATATTAGTATTTTGTCATTGTTCATTATTTTTTTTAGCTTACATTAAGAATTATTTTTCACTTTTTAGTTTGATGTGCTTTAAAAGCGAGTTTTTTAGTTTTTTTTTTAACTATATTTATTTTGTAGTTGTTTCAAAATGTAAACAATCTTGATGGGATTTATCAATTAATTTTGTTAATAAAAAATAAAGTACTACTGTGAACTTACATATTCTATGGTGAACATTTTCCGTCTGCGGTAACTGCAACCATCAGTGAGATGCAACCTTTGGTACTATTAAGAATTTTTTCGGGATTTATTTTGAAGATTTGTATAAATATATAAAAAAAAATAATGAGTAAAAAAATAACGAAGGCCATTCCATCAGTATAATAACGGTCTCTATTGTTAAGAGACCGAATATTGTGACTACGCAAGAAATACGAGGCCGGTGTTGCTTAGGTAGGTCTATGTCTTTTAAGACGGTTTATATCTGGGCTTTTGATGCTACTGTAAATGAAGAAATAGAAAATATTCATCGAATATTCATTATAATATCTGATGGATCACTTGTTATAATTTAATTGAATTTTGCTTATCGAAAATAAGAAATACCATTATTTTTCACGGTCGGGGATTTTTTTTCCATTTTTCGACAGAACACTAATGTCGTAACGGAAGGTGTAACGAAACTTTACTGGATGCAATGAGTGCTAAACTGTTCTAGCACTCATTTACCGCAGGATTTTGCATCTTTTCTTTTTTGCAGATCAGTGGCCCCCTGAATCTTCTTGCTACTTTAGAGCTCAAATCGTGCAGAAATATATCTAGCAGAAAATTTTAAACTTCTTTGAGCTCAAGAGGTTGATTTTAATGCTTTTTCGAAGCTTAAAAATATGGTTTTTACACGTTTTGATCTTTTTGGGATCAAAAATCGAGATTTATATATTAGAAACCAATTTTTTATATATATATTTCATATAAAAGCAATTACAATTCTTTAACTACGATGTCTTTTAAATGCCTAGTTTAATTTTGATCTGATCTGCAGTATTCGATGCAGTTTTATAAGCAAAAAAAAAGATGACGGAGTACCAAATATCAATTCAACAAATTATTTCGAAAAAACACAAAGATTGTAACACTTTTTGTGAAGTTTTCTTCAATGATATTTCTCAGACGAACCAATCATTTTTTCATAATCGTCAGTACTGGTCATCATCATGCTTTCAGATTTATAGTGGAAGTAACTATCGAATAAAATTTAATATTTTGTTTACAACTTGGCGTTTCCAGTCCCATCGTAAAATATAATGTATGAAACGTCAAATATGGCCAAAGATTTTCAATAAATTTCAGCTGTTAAACAAAAAGAAAGCTTTGTGATTCATTCAATGACACGTGACGAAACTAACAGAAAAAAAAAACTGTAAACTTCAGCTGTTTTTTGCTTACATCGAAAGTTAAAAATAAAGTGTCTATATGAGAAATGTAATGTTTTCGTATATGACATTTAATCAAATACGGTGATTTAAAAAATGGTGAGTAGGCTCTCGCATTTTTCATAAGTAGTAATTGGAATGCCTATTTAGGTTGTAAATATTTTCTACTAACTAAATTCTAAAGTTTTTTAGCATGTAGACATTCTGTATTATTACTCATGAATTATGGATTACTTAGATAATTTATTTTGGTTGAAAAAGGAAGAACAGTCTGATTTTCTCATAAATAAAAATTGATAAGAAAAACCTTACAACTTAATTTGAATATTCATTTCCTTTGTTTATCGTCGGTGGCGCAGTGTTTTCGTATTTCCTCGTCTGATTTCCTCGTTTATCTCTAGGAAGCCGGACCAAAGTGCAGTGGAGGGTTCTCTTTCAATTAACCTTTCTTCGCTTTAACAACATTTGACCCGTTTTCATTTCTAAGTTGGGCATCTGAAAGACGCTTATATACAGGGAGATCTAGCTATATGTGATATTAAAAATACCGTTTTTTTTTGTTATATATCGTACAAAATAGAAATGCGATTTTGAACCCAGTAGGTACGTTCTGTCCATTACCCGTGCATTTCAATATCTGTTTTCTAAAAATTATACTTATACTAAATTTCGCCTATTACTCTACTAGTCTAGTAGTGAGTTTCGCCTTCGATTGCTTGATCTTGATTTTGGTCCCAGTCTCTCTCACTATTCTTATTCTTATTCTGTTCTCGGTTCTAATCTTGATTCTGCTCTCCATTCTGACCCCGCTGTCGCTCTGGATCATTCATTGTCTCTATTATGCGCCCAGTTGTTGCATTCCACTAGAACTATAACTTTTAAAAGAACAAAAAGTATTTTAGCAGTTATTTCAATATTTAATCAGTCTACAAATTTTATTCACATCCATTTAATAATTACAAATTTTGTTATAACTATACCGTTGCAAAGGAACTGGTAATTTTCTTCAATAAAAAGTATTTCATATGTCATTTCTGAATTTAGAATATCTTATACCTTATTATCATTAAAATCCGTTCCGCCGATTTAGTGTTAATAGATATTTACAGAATTAATGGTAAAGAGCTATCCGTACATTTTTTGGGAATAAAAATGTCATGTGTATTATTCCAAGACTTAAGACAGCGTCATTTAAATATGTTTAGCCATTTTTACATGAAGAAGTACCTAATCATAGATCTATGCAGATATATCCCATAGGAACAATAGTTTCTATAAACTATATGTGAAAAATGTTCATTCGTTCCTATGGGAAGGTATACCTACATATAAACAAACACGTTTTCGCATTAATAACTTTAAAGGTTTATTATTGTCTTATTACTTAGTATAGTACATGTTTGTAAAAAAAAAAATCCCTAAAAATATTTTAATGTTTTCATAAATCGATAAAATGTTAAATCCAAGAAATCGTACTCTTTTCGTGACTACGAGTGCTACAAAAATAAAAAATACAATTCATAAGACAAGCGTGAATACAAAATTCCGTTTGAGTGATGAATTAATAACGACTTTTTTAAACAGCTGGTGATATCGTTATCGATTTAAAAAATAAATGAATGGTCAAAATAAAATGATACCGCTGCGAGTCGTGAGTTTTGGTGGATCGCATCCATCGCCCTTTCTATATATCCAAGTAAAAAAAAAACTGCGTTTTCGTCGAATTTGAAAGTGGACTTCACGTAACATGTCTGAATTTACAATGCCGCAAATCTTGTTCTCAGTCGACTCATCTGTTTTTTTACACACGCTCGCTCCGAAACCCGTGCTTTATATTTAAGTGTTCTACCCGACGTTGAATTTAACACCAGTTTAAATACCTTCCACTGTGCACATTGTTCCCAACATACTCACCCCGATGGAATGGATTCTGAACGCCGAGAGAACGCCCTGTAATTAACCTTCGTCGTGAACGACGTCCTCGCTTTCGCCGCGTGCGACCTACTTCCGCAGCTAGAATAAAGCGATTTCTCGTGTGTGTTTGCATATCATAAATTGACTACGCTTTGCTTAATGTATTAATAAGGATTCAAGTTGCGGTGATGAGTAGGGAGAATTAGACACATAGAATGTGTTGTTGATAAATTAAAATTTTCTGCCTTCTGACTGGTCGAAATTGCTTTGCATCTGTATCTGGCAGTACTGTCTTAGACTATCTCTCTTGTCTGTTCGCGCCTTTTGATATTCTCTCTGTTTCTGATTGTGTTAAATAAAAGTCTTTTTATTAAGGAATTCCGTTTTAATTACAACAGAATGTACTGAGTTGAAAATACGTGCTTCACACAGAAATTTTGCTATTTTAGCACTACTAATATACTAATGTAATTATTCGATGAAAGACAATAATTTATGTATTGGTATGACACTTCATTAAATCTTTTATAGTCAATCAAATTTTCATTCAAGTAGAACATGGGAGATTAAATTTATCACACAATCTGTAACATCTCAAAATTTACGTCAATGTTTCTTACTTTAAATTTCCCTTTTAAGTTGACAATTCAATGACAGTTTCTAAATGGTACGTTACATTTGAATTCGATCTTTGTAATCGTCCATAAAATATATATGTTGAATTTTATTAAGATCTCTAAAGAATTTTAGACGCTATCATGCTGACAATCCCTGCGTTACATCGTGTATATATATAAATAGATACGTATACAAACTTTTGAACCATGTATTTTCTGACTCAGCTCGTCGAGTTAAGTCGGAAAACAGCAAAATTTTTCAAAAGTTGCGTTATGAGGACAAATACAATAGTTAGATTTTTATGAAATCTACTAAAATGCACCGTTCCAGAAATATTTGTAATTTTGATGGTAGGCCAACCCTACCGCAATAGGTCGCAGTGGGCGAAGATTACTTGTATTAGGGTTGCACCTAGTGCCCTGAGGTGAGAATTATGACATAATATTTTTAACTACCCTCATACCATTCAGCCTTCAGCACGCTTTTCATCTTGACTTGCATGGAAACGCAGAATTGTAACATTCAGGTTGACTCAAAATCGCCCCCCGGTAGACCATATAGATAGAAAGGTTAATTTTATAAAACTCTGACACGGTTAGGATACTTTTTTGTTATGGAATTATAATGTCTACCTTCTGGATCCGTCACTAGACTTTGAAAACCAGTTACAACAATACTCCAAATGACTAGAGTGCATTCAAGACAAAACAAGTCTAAACACGGCTAGAACGCTTTATTCCCTTATGGAGTCCTATGCCAATCTTCTATCCGTTCAGTTATCAGATCCTATAACTCGATAATGGTCAAAGTGCATTTATTTTAGAATTTCATCATACAGTTTGATGATTGTTTGTATTATTATGTTATCATGATACTTGAGCACTTCAACATTTCGGTCGATGAGGATAGCCAACTAGTCCGTATTGATTTATTATAATTGCCAAGTCGGAGCATGTAAAGAGCCACGGCGGATCGAAGTGTGTAATCTTTAATTCATAGCATTTCTGAAATTGAAAATGAAAGACAACGTATTAAATTTCCTTTATAGAGGTTATCAGCCTATTGTAAGTAAACGTTTTGAGTGACGTATATAAAAATCGATACTTAATACAAGAGTGTTCACGTAACTTATTCAACCTATTAATATATATATATTTAGAGAAACTATATTCACTAAATAAATTACATGTTACATGAATACTTTTAATTTTTGCTTAAGTATGAAGGCGCCTCGGCAGAATCGGCCAGGTGACGCCGACACCTGTATCCATCTATTTTACGACAACTGCTAATTGTCGAACAATATTACTGATTCGAATCGATTAGTTTCGGAACATAACACCGAAAAATGAAATGACGAATTAGCTGTTATTTGTGGTCAAGCGAGCGGAAAAAGCAGATCTTTACGATGTTCCGCAATTAGGTCACTTCTCATTCGAGCGACGCGACGGGTCGGACGCGGAGGGAACTGCCGTGCTGAACTCATTTAAAGACATTACCTTTCTGATTTTAAGTTTAGTTAAGTCTCAGAAGTCCTTCATTGTTTTCATTATTGGAATGGAGAAATATATTTTTACAAAAGAAGGAAGAAATAATGATCCATTTATTGCACAAATCCGTATTACGAGTGTTCGGCCAGTAAATGAAATTAAGGATCTCGTCGATCTTTCTTTCTACAAATAAAACGTATAGATAACAAATACATACGTCAATTTTTCCACGAAACGATCATATTTGAATTATTTATTAAATCTTTATAAAGTTTTTAATAAAGTTAGATATGTCTATTGCAGTTGTTTTATTACCACCAATAACAAAATTATATTTTTAATGCAGTGGAGATGCGATCTTTGCGTAGTTAATGTGAAACATCATTGAAAGACGAATATAGGAACTGCAAATTATGTCAGAGAGACAGCGGTGTGGCTTAAAAGAAGATGTAGTGATTAGAGTAGTAAAAGGTATGTTGCGGTAGCTTGGCTATGTGGAAAGGATGAACGAAAGTAGACTGATAAAACAAATCTATAGAAATGTGTGCGATGGAAGGGCGGCAAGGGTTGCCTTAAAAAAATTTATGCAGACGAAATTGGTGGCATATTGAAACCCTTTTTCATATTGAAACCTTTCGATTTCGGGTACTTTTAATTTGACCCTTTAAATTAAAGGCACCTGAAATCGACGAGCTCTCAAGGAAAGATTGATCCATGTCTACAGTAAAACAAGAGAAATATGCAAAGATCATATAGAAGAGAAGATGTGAAATGGATAAGATTTGAAAATCTGTAGTCTCTGCCTATCCTTTTGCGAAATAGGCGTAAGTTTATATTGATGATAATAAAAAAAAATTTGGTTGCCTGTAAAGTCGGTTATACGGGCAGAAGTTTATGACAACGACTTGAATGGTAAAATCATTTTAATGTGAATATTCATTCGTATAGTAGGAAGAAGGATGAAATAATAGTAACAATTTAAAACATTTATTTATACAAAGAATTATATTTAAAACATTAATTTATACAAAGAATCTCACTGAATTTCATATTAACAAAATTTTATTCCTTTACATAATACGTATTTATATACAAATATACATACAATAACTTGCAATACATTTGCAAGCTATGCACTAATTCTCTAGTGCTGCGCGCGCGGCAGACCGATCATGTGGAGTAGAAAGGGCATTCGCAGACGCCTCTCTCTCTCGTTCGGTGACTCATCGTTACGTTACCGAGCGTTACACTTTTCCAAAGTGACTCCCAGCCGCAATATGACTTAATGTTGTCACGTCAAAAATGATGATTATTACATGGGTTCTTTTACATTCTTCATAACACACTATTGCACAGACATTGATTTAGCATTTCACAAAAATATCACACCTACCTATAGGTATTATTATAGGTTTTCAAATCGACTTTTTCTATATAGAGGACAACCAAACGTTTCAATTCACAGATTTTAAAATGTTGCTTATAGTTTTGATGAATGAAGAATAAAATAACTTGTTTTAGTAGTCAGATACGTAATACGGTAAAAACTATATTTTTAAATATTTACAAAATACGCACTTGACTATTACCAATAATACCACATCAAATTATTAAATTCTTAAAAATAATATTTGTTTCACATGTACACGGAAGAACTTGCTCGAAAATTAATTCATACATGGAGAGAATGTAAATTTTCAAATTCTGACATTCTTTAAAATGTGGTGTCCCAAAGTAGCATTTGAAGTTAGGCTCTATTGTTGTGGGATCCGTAGCTTTACGGACACCCAGTGAATGATGTGGTATTAGTGTTCTGTAGAATAATTTGGAGGCAGGCGCCAATAACGGGACGTCTGTGGCGTTACGGACGTTCCATTGGTGACATGGTATAGAAAGCCTTTAGAATAGTTTGGAGGCAGACGTCAGTGATATGACGTCTATGACGTTGGATGCCTGCAACAGTCCCAGTCGTATCGTCTTCATCCTATCGAACTGCTTTCTTGATAATTCAAGAACTATGTTACGAGTAAAATAATTACGGGTCAGATTAAGAAATTGGAGATTCATAACCCATTTCCAAAATTTGGTTTACCTATCTACAAAAATTGATTTTACACCAGCAAGAAGAGGAACATCTTTTACTGCAATACCACCTGAGTTAAAAAAATCATCTGCTAATTCGATTTTTTAACGAAATTAAGAAAGGCTATACAAAATTTACTAGCTGAAAAACTTGAAATCATCGATGTTAATAGAAGACCTGCACATATTAAAGACATACATTAAAGACAGAAAAATGTCATACATTCGTAGTTTAAAAAAAAAATAATTTTACATATATTTTACACTTTAATTTATACATTATTCCCACCCTTGTATACTTAAAATAATACTAGCTTTCTGCCTAAGGCTTCGCCCGCATGGAGATAGTGTCTATTTTCTTCATCGATCGATATTGCTGTTAGTCCAAATCGCGGACAGGCTACGAATTCTGATTATAACACTGATCCTAATTACGATTCCGGTCACGCTATTGATTCCAATCCTGATTTCACATTCTGATTTAACTCTGGTTACATTTTCAATTTTAGTGCCGGTTTCGGCTCTTGATTCTGCTCTCCGCTTTGCTTTCAATTTAGCTTCCGCTACCGGTCATTTGGACGAAGGCGGGGCAAATGCTAGTGATAAAATAAAATATGAGCTTATTATTCGGGGACTGCCTTCTATGAATAAAGTAATTTTTAGAATCGATGTTGTACTTCGTTTCAATAATATAAATACGCCAATCAAGTCAGGAACAAATGCTAGTATTGGTCCATAAAATCATGTGCGTCTAAGAATACAATGTTGCGTAAAAATTTCAAAACAATCTTTAAGTAATTTTATGGGATTTCTTATTTTGAACAAACGAACATTAAGTTTTTAATTTTATGTAGATGCATTGGTAGATTATTGTATTGATTCAATTTCTGTAGATATTGTATAGAAACCAACAAATAAATTTAAATAATAAATTGCAAACAAATAAAAACTAAACTTCACTTGCATTACCTATTTTTCAGCAACGGTATTCGTAGAGAAATACCTATTTATTTCCCATTTCTTCTTAATATTACACGCAACATTTTCTTGGACTGCTCTCGCATGTGTACCAACGAATTATATCCCATTGTGTTACGTACAATAGTTACATCACCATCCATCCGCAATATTACACCGCATTGAATACTGAGATATAGCGGGTACAGTTATCGATTTGGTGCTTTGTGCTTGCGCTGCTGTTCTAGGTCTGAATATATATTTTTCTTTTACTTTCTTGACAATATTATATTTGATTTGTGATGTTTATTTGATAAATATAAACGTAGTCATGCTAGTCTAAGATCCGAACTTAAATCGACCTTCACCGAGCTGATAATAGAATGAAACATATTTTATAACAAATTTCGTATATAAGAAAATATATTAAAAATGGATTTGCTAAAAAAATCCTGGACAGACTATTTTTAATTATTTAAAAAAACAAAATTTTATTAAATGTTGCAACATCAAGATAATAAGAAAATTTTTATCCTTACTTAAAGTATAAAACGTAAAGAATGTGCAGCCGTTGGGTTGTCTATTATTCACCTGGACAAACTACTCGGTTGTCAGGTAGAAACAGGTATGTCGATGCCAGTAATCTTCACTTGATTGGATAATAGAAAAAAAATTATATCAATATAAGCGCTGTATTATTGCGAACATATGGTTGTCTGCAAAAAATCCGGTCCGGTTTAAAATATTTTTTTAAAATAATTAAAAATAGTCTGCCCAGGATTTTTTTTGCAAATCCATTTTTAATATATTTTCTAATATACGAAATTTGTTATAAAATATGTTTCATTCTATTATCAGCTCGGTGAAGGTCGACTTAAGTTCGGATGTTCTACTATGCAGATCTCTTCAGCTTTTTATACCAACTTGCTATTAATCACAGCAGTGTTCCAGAGGAGAACGAGATCATCACCGCTCCGGGAATGGATTGGATTCGGTCGACAGGGTGACCGGTATTTATGTAAGATGAAGTGATGCATTGTAACTATAGGTCCTCGCGGACGGAGTCGTGAGTGAAAGCTAGTCTAAAATAAAAAAAGATTACAGGAGTTTATACCATAATCAACTGTGGGACGATAAAAAACTTAACACAACAAACCCGTAGTGTAAGATAAACATTTACCAGACGGTTCACGATGCACAACGCAAAACGACAGTGTTCAGCTCACTTCATTTTTGTTCTTGCACGATGTTCAGTTGGATAATACGCTGACACACGTCAGTTGACGTGATCGCGTATCGTCTGTCTTGCATGCTTGCTCATGTATAGGCTTGATGTCTGTCAAATCTATCATTGAGTGATATAATTTTGTAGAATGAACACGTCATTATAACAGACCGAGGATCATGACATCATAATATGCGATTGTAAATCTAATTAGAAATTTATATAATAATAAATTGTACGTCTAAAATTATGTCTCTAATATTCTGTCTTGAAATTTTAGGTAGGTAGCGGTAGTTTTAATAAAATTTCCGTCTATTTAAAATCTAATTTAGTAGTATTCATGTGTTCAAATTTACGAAATTGAAATGGGTTAAAATGCGTTGTTTCCTTTGTATAATCAACACGTTTTTTATGAATGTTCTTCGTCCAAAATAATTTTTAGGCTTTCGTACCTCGAAAGAACTCTTACATATGATCACTTTGGTGTCTGTTTGCCTGTTTATCTGTTAAGAAACTTTTTCTCAAAAACGCGTTTAGGTATCAAATTGAAATGAATATTACATATTTAGATCTGCGGTTCCTTGGAACTGAAAACAGATGAAGCTTTTAAATAAACACAATCTAAAAATTCGGCAATTTGTTTTCTTATATTTTGACACGTGTATGCAAATCAAGACCTATAGAGTAGTTCCCGTTGGGCTAGAATCTTTGAGTGTGGCGAGAGGCACAGTCTCACAGTACAAGTAAAGGAAAAAATCTTAAAATAGTTAATTTGCAGCTATATTACATGAAAAAATGTATTTTGCGATTTCAAATTTACACTTGATATTGAAGTATGGACCGTAATGTAGACTGATGTATGATGGAACTTTTCTTTATTTCCTTTCTTTTTTTTTAATATCGAAAATTGTTTTGAAATAAAAGCAATAATACTTTCGGAATTCTTAGGATTAGTATCTTGTTAGTTTCGCTATCGAAACTATCAATGGACGAAGTATCTACATTATTCTACATACATAATTAAATTTGTAGACAACCCTCAAATTATGTCCTATTTACATTTGTTCATTGCTTTTTAGGGTTCCGTAGCCATAATGGCAAAAATAGAACCCTTATAGTTTCGTCTTGCCCATCCGTCTTCATGCTTCCGTATGTCACTGGCATTTCGCTCAAAAACTACATGATGTATGTTGATGAAGTTTGGAGTATAGGCGTCTTGTACAAACCGCTACTTAGTTTAATAGTTAAATCAAGAAAATATTTCTAGAAGGGGCACTCCATACACGTACCTAACAGAAGCTGAAAAAAAAAATGTTTTTTGTAAAATCAACGTGTGACACATATTACGACAATTCTTTTAAAAAAATTAAGGTTTGTAAGCAATTTTTTTTTATTGAGTGAATATTTTCGGAGATAATCTCTACGTAAATAGCATAAATTGTCCCCCCTTTTTTCATATCATTATCATAAATTCAGTGGTAAATATATAACTTAAAAATATATGTTTCCTGTGGTGGTATGGAAGCTTCGGTGCGCCAGTCAGTCTTCTACTTTTTTTCATTCGGCAATATTATAATATGGGAGCTAGCAACATCAGGAAAAATGAGAATTTTAGAAAGTTTTTTTTAATATATCTTTTTTCGTGGTTTTTCGAACAACATGAAGGCCATCTGGCTGCCGGTAGACGTTGCGTTCACCACTGTACATAACGCCTATGCAGATAAAATTAATTATTGATTTTGAAATCATTTTAAGAATTTTTTTACAACTTTTAAAATATATAAAAGACATGTGTTTAATATTGCCGTACATTTTCATTGTTGATAATAAATATGCCAATGCTATTATTTATAAATAAAAAGAAATATTAAACCATTTTAAAATGGCTGAAATTTTAACATTATTTTATTTTAACATGTATAAGTATGAAATTAATTTGCCAGACACTAATTCGGTTGAGAGCCAGACCGATTTAATATGGTAAAAATAGTGTATACGTGAGAAAAGTTCTATCAGTTATTCGCTGGTTTTCCAAGGAAGATAACAACAACTGCGGCGGCGCACGTTAGTGTTCAAGATGGCGTTAGGCCAAAATTATATGTTTACTTTTGTTGTCGTGCTTTAATGTTTACATCAAAATTTTAATAAAGTGACTAGTACTTAATATGAAATATTTTTTTTGTAATGGGAAAAATGAAAATAAATTGTTGAAAATAAGTTGAAGATAAATTAAAAAAATATAAGGAAATGATCTAAACATAATAAAGAAAAAAATAATTTTGATAATAAATGTAATTTTGGTGATAATTTTTTTTGTTTATTTATTAATAAATATATTATTAACTTATTATTTATATGATATAATAAAAAATTTGAAAATCTTACGTTTATTACATTGAAAAGTGTAATGTATTTTTGTCTCTCTCCCACTCACCTACTTTACAACTATCTCTTTCTAACAGCCGGAATAATACCACAGTACTCTGCAATATTAAATCGGTTTGGTTCTCACCTAACAATCGAATTAGTGTCTGGCAAATTAATTTTATACTTTTATATATTTAAATTAAAAAATATTAAAATTTCAGCGGTTTTGAAATGGTTGGATTATTTATTAATCTTACTATCAACAACCAAAATATCTGGCAATATTAAATACGTGCTTTTTATAGTTTTTGATTTCAAAATCAAAATTTTTACATGCACAGATGTTATCCGCAGTAGAGAACATAACATCCACTGACGTTACGTTCACTGGCAGCCAGGTGGCTCTCATGTTCTTGGAGAGTGCATAAGAAAAGATATATGAGAAAACCAGCTATCGCAAGCTCTTAGATTATTATTTCCACCAATTACCCTATGAGCGGTTGTGGCTGATTAATCAGCGCGGTGCTTTCGAATCAGAAGCTAGCAAATAATCTTTTACCACGGGCGAATCGACCAATCAGCTTTTAACTTAATTCGAATTAAATCACATATTCCATGTGTCGGGCCCACGTTAAACAGTAGATTTAGGTGGGTACGCTTTTTGTATTGGTAATGTCGTAAAAAACTAGCACCGAACGCCGATATTTCCACTTTTTGCCGATGGCAATTAATAAGAGTACAGTTTACGTCGCAGTCGTAATTGAATCGGCCGGTATTTGCTGTAATTGATCGGTTCGGGAAGGCCCGAGCGTAGCAGAGAGCGAAACGCACGAGCGAAACAGGAAGGGGTCACGTAATGTCTGGCTGATTGCCAATATCGTCTTCGATCTCCGGCGCCATTTCCTGGTTTTAATGACGACTTGTTCTGTGCTATTTCAGCTTATGCTCTTCTAGTTTTTATCTGTGCAATTAAAATTTGCTGGTTGTTATTACGACAGTATATCTTATGAGCTCCATATAAGTATACATGATTCAAACAAGTCTACGAAGATTAATTGATTGAAGAATTAAATGTGTTAACGTACTTAATATGGGATTTATTTTATTATGAGAAAATAAAGATACATATTGAAGTTATAAATAAGTGTTTAATTTTTAATGAACTATTGTTGTTAATAAATGAATATATTGTGAGGGATAGGACTGGCGAGTTATTGATAAATTATAATAACGGTATGAGTATGGTTTATAATCTTCGTACCTAGAAAAAATTTCAAAAAATGCATTGAATGTAGGAGTTAGAAAATATAAATAAAAAGTTATACGGCTGATTTTTCCGCAAGTTTAAAAGTGTGTGAAAATCGCATGTTCTGAATTAATTGCCCGTAACGCTATCTGGGGAGCCGTAATGAGTTAAATTATTTAAAAAGATATTCAAGACTGACAGTAATTTGTTTAGTTGATATTAAAGAATTATTTCGCCACTCGAAAGTTCTACTGACATCCTTCCTGAAGATAAGAAATCGTGGCAAAGATATGCAGGGAATATTCAA